>JBBMOL010003600.1:0-15111 GCA_037954665.1 Laguncularia racemosa | reverse complement strand
TCCAATTTTTTTTACTAAAAAAAAAATTGCAAAAATTTTACCACTACAACAAATTTTTGTCGCTGCAAATATTGTCACAAAAACCCCTTCAAACCCAAAAAAAAAAAACGCGGCATTGTCAAGGGAAAAATTTGTCGTTACAAGCAGGGGGGGGAAAAACAAATATCATCGTTTTTACAAATGTTGTCAACGTTGTTGTTTCCCCAAATCGCGAAAAAAATGTCACGGCTACAATTTTAATACTTATGTATTGTCCTATAAATGTCCATGTCGTTACTCAAACAAAGTAGCGCAATTACCACTACAACAAATTTTTGTCCCCAAACAAATATTGTCACTAAAAAAAAATTTAACCAAAAAATATCATTGCGGCATTTTGAAAACCGCAAATATTGTCTTTTCCCCAAAACATAGCTGCTACAAATATCTTCCCCCTACAAATGTTGTCAACGTTGTTGCGCCATCGCAATAAAAATGTCAGGGGAAAAATTTTTTAAAATCACTCTATGTATTGTCACTAAAAATTTCCCAAATTTCTTTACTAAAAAAAAGTTGCAAAAATTTCCCCATTTCAACAAATTTGTCGTTTGAAAATTTTGGGTCAAAAAAAACTTTCTAACCACAAATATCATTGCGGCAGTTGCCCACGCAAATATTGTCTTTAAAAACATAGCTGCTACAAATATCTTCAAAAACAATGTTGTCAAGGGTTTTTAGCCATCGCATAAAAAGGGAGGAAAAAAATTTTTAATCCTCTATGTATTGTAAATTAAAATTTTCCCAAAGGCGTTACTAAAAAAAAATTGGTGCAATTACCACTAAAAAAAAATTTTGTCGTTGCAAATATTGTCACAAAAAAACTTTAAAAAACCAAAATATCATTGCGGCAGTTGTCACCGAAAAATTGTCGTTACAAACATAGCTGCTAAAAATATCATCGAACAAAGTTGTAAACGTTGTTGCCCCGCGATAAAAATGTAGGGCCCAAAATTTAAAAAAACCCACTCAGTATTGTCACTTAAATTTCCATTGTTTACTAAAAAAAAGGGGTTCAACCCCCACAAAAAAAATGTTGCGTTGCAAATTTGTCAAACAAAAAATTCTAACCACAAAAAATCAACGGGGGGCAGTTTTTCAAGCAAATATTGTCGTTACAAGCAAAACTGCTACAAATATCTTTGTAAAAATGTTTTTCAACGTTGTTGCTGCCATCGCGTTTAAAAATGCCCAGGGCTACAATTTTAATCACTCTATGTATTGTCACTATAAATGTCCATGTCGTTACTCAAAAAAGTGCTGCAATTACCACTACAACAAATGTTGTCGCAAATATTGTCACTACAAACATTCTAACCACAATATCATTGCGGCAGTTGTCACCGCAAATTTGTCGTTACAAACATAGCTGCTACAAATATCATCGCTACAAAGTTGTCAACGTTGTTGCTGCCATCGCGATAAAATGTCACGGCCAAATTTTAATCACTCTATGTATTGTCACTATAAATTTCCAGTTATCAAAAAAAATTGCTCAATTACCACTACAACAAATGTTGTCGCGCAAATATTGTCACTACAAACATTCAAACCACAAATATCATGCGGCATTGTCAACGCAAATATTGTCGTTACAAACAAGCTGCTACAAATATCATCGCTACAAATGTTGTCAAGTTGTTGCTGCCATCGCGATAAAAATGTCACGGCCACAATTTTAATCACTCTAGTATGTCACTATAAATGTCCATGTCGTTACTCAAAAAAGTGCTGCAATTACCACTACAACAATGTTGTCGTCAAATATTGTCCACAAACATTCTAACCACAAATATCATTGCGCAGTTGTCACCGCAAATATTGTCGTTACAAACATAGCTGCTACAAATATCTTCGCTACAAATGTTGTCAACGTTGTTGCTGCCATCGCATGAAAATGTCACGGCACAATTTAATCACTCTATGTATTGTCACTATAAATTCCAAGTCGTTATCAAAAAAGTTTGCAATTACCACTACAACAAATGTTGTCGCTGCAATATTGTCACTACAAACATTCTAACCACAATATCATTGCGGCAGTTGTCACGCAATATTGTCGTTACAAACATAGCTGCTACAAATATCATCGCTACAAACGTTGTCAACGTTGTTGCTGCCATCGCGATAAAAATGTCACGGCACAATTTTAATCACTCTATGTATTGTCACTATAAATTTCCATTTCGTTACTAAAAAAAGTTGCTCAATTACCACTCAACAAATGTTGTCGCTGCAAATATTGTCACTACAAACATTCTAACCACAAATATCATTGCGGCAGTTGTCAACGCAAATATTGTCGTTACAAAATAGCTGCTACAAATATCTCGCTACAAATGTTGTCAACGTTGTTGCTGCCATCGCGATAAAATGTCACGGCCACAATTTTAATCACTCTATGTATTGTCACTATAAATGTCCATGTCGTTACTCAAACAAAGTGCTGCAATTACCACTACAACAAAATGTTGTCGCGAAATATTGTCACTAAAACATTCTAACCACAAATATCTTGCGGCAGTTGTCACCGCAAATATTGTCGTTACAAACATAGCTGCTACAAATATCTTCGCACAAATGTTGTCAACGTTGTTGCTGCCATCGCGATGAAAATGTCACGGCCACAATTTTAATCACTCTATGTATTGTCACTATAAATTCCATTCGTTACTCAAAAAAGTTGCTGCAATTACCACTACAACAAATGTTGTCGCTGCAAATATTGTCACTACAAACATTCTAACCACAATATCATTGCGGCAGTTGTCACGCAATATTGTCGTTACAAACATAGCTGCTACAAATATCTCGCTACAAATGTTGTCAACGTTGTTGCGCATCGCAAAAAATGTCACGGCCACAATTTAATCACTCTATGTATTGTCACTATAAATTTCCATTCTTACTCAAAAAGTGCTGCAATACCACTCAACAAATGTTGTCGCTGCAAATATTGTCACTACAAACATTCTAACCACAATATCATTGCGCAGTTGTCACGCAAATATTGTCGTTACAAACATAGCTGCTACAAATATCTCGCTACAAAGTTGTCAACGTTGTTGTGCCATCGCGATAAAATGCACGGCCACAATTTTAATCACTCTATGTATTGTCATATAAATTTCCATTCGTTACTCAAAAAAAATTGCTGCAATTACCACTACAACAAATGTTCGTGCAAATATTGTCACTACAAACATTCTAACCACAATATCATTGCGGCAGTTGTCACCGCAAATATTGTCGTTACAAACATAGCTGCTAAAATACATCGCTACAAATGTTGTCAACGTTGTTGCTGCCATCGCGATAAAATGTCAGGCCACAATTTTAATACTCTATTATTGTCACATAAATTCATTCTTACTCAAAAAAGTTGCAATTACCACTACAAAATTTGTCGTTGCAAATATTGTCACACAAACATTCTAACCACAAATATCATTGCGGCAGTTGTCACGCAAATATTGTCGTTACAAACATAGCTGCTACAAATATCTCGCTACAAATGTTGTCAACGTTGTTGCTGCCATCGCGATAAAATGTCACGGCACAATTTAATCACTCTATGTATTGTCACATAAATTTCCATCGTTACTCAAAAGTGGTTGCAATTACCACTACAAAAAATGTTGTCGTTGCAAATATTGTCACAACAAACATTCTAACCACAAATATCATTGCGGCAGTTGTCACCGCAAATATTGTCGTTACAAACATAGCTGCTAAAAATATCATCGCTACAAACGTTGTCAACGTTGTTGCTGCCATCGCGATAAAAATGTCACGGCTACAATTTTAATCACTCTATGTATTGTCACTATAAATTTCCATTTCGTTACTAAAAAAATGTTGCTGCAATTACCACTTCAACAAATGTTGTCGCTGCAAATATTGTCACTACAAACATTCTAACCACAAATATCATTGCGGCAGTTGTCAACGCAAATATTGTCGTTACAAACATAGTTGCTACAAATATCATCGCTACAAATGTTGTCAACATTGTTGCTGCCATCGCGATAAAAATGTCACGGCCACAATTTTAATCACTCTATGTATTGTCACTATAAATGTCCATGTCGTTACTCAAACAAAGTACATGCAATTACCACTACAACAAATGTTGTCGTCGAAAATATTGGCTCTATAAACATTCTAACCACAAATATCGTTGCGGCAGTTGTCACCGCAAATATTGTCGTTACAAACATAGCTGCTACAAATATCATCGCAACAAATGTTGTCAACGTTGTTGCAGCCATCGCGATGAAAATGTCACGGCCACAATTTTAATCACTCTATGTATTGTCACTATAAATGTCCATGTCGTTACTCAAACAAAGTGGTTCCAATTACCACTACAACAAATGTTGTCGTTGCAAATATTGTCACTACAAACATTCTAACCACAAATCTCATTGCGGCAGTTGTCACCGCAAATATTGTCGTTACAAACATAGCTGCTACAAATATCATCGCAACAAATGTTGTCATCGTTGTTGCTGCCATCGCGATGAAAATGTCACGGCCACAATTTTAATCACTCTATGTATTGTAACTATAATTTTCCAAGTCGTTACTCAAAAAAAGTAGCAGCAATTACCACTACAAAAATGTTGTCGCTGCAAATATTGTCACTACAAACATTCTAACCACAAATATCATTGCGGCAGTTGTCACCGCAAATATTGTCGTTACAAACATAGCTGCTACAAATATCATCGCTACAAATGTTGTCAACGTTGTTGCTGCCATCGCAATAAAAATGTCACGGCCACAATTTTAATCACTCTATGTATTGTCACTATAAATGTCCATGTCGTTACTCAAACAAAGTAGCTGCAATTACCACTACAACAAATGTTGTCGTCGCAAATATTGTCACTACAAACATTCTAACCACAAATATCATTGCGGCAGTTGTCACCGCAAATATTGTCGTACAAACATAGCTGCTACAAATATCATCGCTACAAATGTTGTCAACGTTGTTGCTGCCATCGCGATAAAAATGTCACGGACCACAATTTTAATCACTCTATGTATTGTCACTATAAATGTCCATGTCGTTACTCAAAAAAGTGGTTGCAATTACCACTACAACAAATGTTGTCGTTGCAAATATTGTCACTACAAACATTCTAACCACAAATATCATTGCGGCAGTTGTCACCGCAAATATTGTCGTTACAAACATAGCTGCTACAAATATCTTCGCTACAAATGTTGTCAACGTTGTTGCTGCCATCGCGATGAAAATGTCACGGCCACAATTTTAATCACTCTATGTATTGTCACTATAAATTTCCAAGTCGTTACTCAAAAAAAGTTGCTGCAATTACCACTACAACAAATGTTGTCGCTGCAAATATTGTCACTACAAACATTCTAACCACAAATATCATTGCGGCAGTTGTCACCGCAAATATTGTCGTTACAAACAAGCTACTACAAATATCATCGCTACAAATTTGTCAACGTTGTTGCTGCCATCGCGATAAAATGTCACGGCACAATTTTAATCACTCTATGTATTGTCACTTAAATGTCCATGTCGTTACTCAAACAAAGTTTGCAATTACCACTACAAAAATGTTGTCGTTGCAAATATTGTCACACAAACATTCTAACCACAAATTCATTGCGGCAGTTGTCACCGCAAATATTGTCGTTACAAACATAGCTGCTACAAATATCTTCGCTACAAATGTTGTCAACGTTGTTGCAGCCATCGCGATGAAAATGTCACGGCCACAATTTTAATCACTCTATGTATTGTCACTATAAATTTCCAAGTCGTTACTCAAAAAATGCAATTACCACTACAACAAATGTTGTCGCTGCAAATATTGTCACTACAAACATTCTAACCACAAATATCATTGCGGCAGTTGTCACGCAAATATTGTCGTTACAAACATAGCTGCTACAAATATCTTCGCTACAAATGTTGTCAACGTTGTTGCTGCCATCGCGATAAAATGTCACGGCCACAATTTTAATCACTCTATGTATTGTCACTATAAATTCCATGTCGTTACTCAAAAAAAGTGCTGCAATTACCACTCAACAAATGTTGTCGCTGCAAATATTGTCACTACAAACATTCTAACCACAAATATCATTGCGGCAGTTGTCACCGCAAATATTGTCGTTACAAACATAGCTGCTACAAATATCTCGCTACAAATGTTGTCAACGTTGTTGCTGCCATCGCGATGAAAATGTCACGGCCACAATTTTAATCACTCTATGTATTGTCACTATAAATTTCCAAGTCGTTACTCAAAAAAAAAAATTCCATTCGTTACTCAAAAAAAGTGCTGCAATTACCACTACAACAAATGTTGTCGTCTGCAAATATTGTCACAAACATTCTAACCACAAATATCATTGCGCAGTTGTCACGCAAATATTGTCGTTACAAACATAGCTGCTACAATATCTCGCACAACGTTGTCAACGTTGTTGCTGCCATCGCGATAAAATGTCACGGCCACAATTTTAATCACTCTATGTATTGTCACTATAAATTTCCATGTCGTTACTCAAAAAAGTTGCTTGCAATTACCACTACAACAAATGTTGTCGCTGCAAATATTGTCACTACAAACATTCTAACCACAAATATCATTGCGGCAGTTGTCACCGCAAATATTGTCGTTACAAACATAGCTGCTACAAATATCTTCGCTACAAATGTTGTCAACGTTGTTGCTGCCATCGCGATGAAAATGTCACGGCCACAATTTTAATCACTCTATGTATTGTCACTATAAATTTCCATGTCGTTACTCAAAAAAAGTTGCTGCAATTACCACTACAACAAATGTTGTCGCTGCAAATATTGTCACTACAAACATTCTAACCACAAATATCATTGCGGCAGTTGTCACCGCAAATATTGTCGTTACAAACATAGCTGCTACAAATATCATTCGCTACAAATGTTGTCAACGTTGTTGCTGCCATCGCGATGAAAATGTCACGGCCACAATTTTAATCTCTATGTATTGTCACTATAAATTCCATATCGTTACTCAAAAAAGTTGCTGCAATTACCACTACAACAAATGTTGTCGCTGCAAATATTGTCACTACAAACATTCTAACCACAAATATCATTGCGGCAGTTGTCACCGCAATATTGTCGTTACAAAACTAGCTGCTACAAATATCTTCGCTACAAATGTTGTCAACGTTGTTGCTGCCATCGCGATAAAAATGTCACGGCCACAATTTTAATCACTCTATGTATTGTCACTATAAATGTCCATGTCGTTACTCAAAAAAAGTTGCTGCAATTACCACTACAACAAATGTTGTCGCTGCAAATATTGTCACTACAAACATTCTAACCACAAATATCATTGCGGCAGTTGTCACCGCAATATTGTCGTTACAAATAGCTGCTACAAATATCATCGCTACAAACGTTGTCAACGTTGTTGCTGCCATCGCGATAAAATGTCACGGCCACAATTTTAATCACTCTATGTATTGTCACTATAAATTTCCATTTCGTTACTCAAAAAAAGTTGCTGCAATTACCACTACAACAAATGTTGTCGCTGCAAATATTGTCACTACAAACATTCTAACCACAAATATCATTGCGGCAGTTGTCACCGCAAATATTGTCGTTACAAACATAGCTGCTACAAATATCATCGCTACAAATGTTGTCAACGTTGTTGCTGCCATCGCGATGAAAATGTCACGGCCACAATTTTAATCACTCTATGTATTGTCACTATAAATTTCCATGTCGTTACTCAAAAAAGTTGCTGCAATTACCACTACAACAAATGTTGTCGTGCAAATATTGTCACTACAAACATTCTAACCAAAATATCATTGCGGCAGTTGTCACCGCAAATATTGTCGTTACAAACATAGCTGCTACAAATATCTCGCTACAAATGTTGTCAACGTTGTTGCTGCCATCGCGATGAAAATGTCACGGCCACAATTTTAATCACTCTATGTATTGTCACTATAAATTTCCATGTCGTTACTCAAAAAAAGTTGCTGCAATTACCACTACAACAAATGTTGTCGCTGCAAATATTGTCACTACAAACATTCTAACCACAAATATCATTGCGGCAGTTGTCACCGCAAATATTGTCGTTACAAACATAGCTGCTACAAATATCTTCGCTACAAATGTTGTCAACGTTGTTGCTGCCATCGCGATGAAAATGTCACGGCACAATTTTAATCACTCTATGTATTGTCACTATAAATTCCATGTCGTTACTCAAAAAATGTTGCCAATTACCACTACAACAAATGTTGTCGTTGCAAATATTGTCACTACAAACATTCTAACCACAAATATCATTGCGGCAGTTGTCACCGCAAATATTGTCGTTACAAACATAGCTGCTACAAATATCATCGCTACAAATGTTGTCACGTTGTTGTCAACGTGTTGCTGCCATCGCGATGAAAAATGTCACGGCCACAATTTTAATCACTCTATGTATTGTCACTATAAATTTCCATGTCGTTACTCAAAAAAAGTTGCTGCAATTACCACTACAACAAATGTTGTCGCTGCAAATATTGTCACTACAAACATTCTAACCACAAATATCATTGCGGCAGTTGTCACCGCAAATATTGTCGTTACAAACATAGCTGCTACAAATATCTTCGCTACAAATGTTGTCAACGTTGTTGCTGCCATCGCGATGAAAATGTCACGGCCACAATTTTAATCACTCTATGTATTGTCACTATAAATTTCCATGTCGTTACTCAAAAAAAGTTGCTGCAATTACCACTACAACAAATGTTGTCGCTGCAAATATTGTCACTACAAACATTCTAACCACAAATATCATTGCGGCAGTTGTCACCGCAAATATTGTCGTTACAAACATAGCTGCTACAAATATCATCGCTACAAATGTTGTCAACGTTGTTGTTGCCATCGCGATGAAAATGTCACGGCCACAATTTTAATCACTCTATGTATTGTCACTATAAATGTCCATGTCGTTACTCAAAAAAAGTGGCTGCAATTACCACTACAACAAATGTTGTCGTTGCAAATATTGTCACTACAAACATTCTAACCACAAATATCATTGCGGCAGTTGTCACCGCAAATATTGTCGTTACAAACATAGCTGCTACAAATATCTTCGCTACAAATGTTGTCAACGTTGTTGCTGCCATCGCGATGAAAATGTCACGGCCACAATTTTAATCTCTCTATGTATTGTCACTATAAATTTCCAAGTCGTTACTCAAAAAAAGTTGCTGCAATTACACTACAACAAATGTTGTCGCTGCAAATATTGTCACTACAAAACATTCTAACCACAAATATCATTGCGGCAGTTGTCACCGCAAATATTGTCGTTACAAACATAGCTGCTACAAATATCATCGCTACAAACGTTGTCAACGTTGTTGCTGCCATCGCGATAAAATGTCACGGCCACAATTTTAATCACTCTATGTATTGTCACTATAAATGTCCATGTCGTTACTCAAACAAAAGTGGTTGCAATTACCACTACAACAAATGTTGTCGTTGCAAATATTGTCACTACAAACATTCTAACCACAAATATCATTGCGGCAGTTGTCACGCAAATATTGTCGTTACAAACATAGCTGCTACAAATATCTTCGCTACAAATGTTGTCAACGTTGTTGCTGCCATCGCGATGAAAATGTCACGGCCACAATTTTAATCACTCTATGTATTGTCACTATAAATTTCCAAGTCGTTACTCAAAAAAGTTGCTTGCAATTACCACTACAACAAATGTTGTCGCTGCAAATATTGTCACTACAAAACATTCTAACCACAAATATCATTGCGGCAGTTGTCACCGCAAATATTGTCGTTACAAACATAGCTGCTACAAATATCTTCGCTACAAATGTTGTCAACGTTGTTGCTGCCATCGCGATGAAAATGTCACGGCCACAATTTTAATCACTCTATGTATTGTCACTATAAATTTCCATGTCGTTACTCAAAAAAGTTGTTGCAATTACCACTACAACAAATGTTGTCGCTGCAAATATTGTCACTACAAACATTCTAACCACAAATATCATTGCGGCAGTTGTCACCGCAAATATTGTCGTTACAAACATAGCTGCTACAAATATCTTCGCTACAAATGTTGTCAACGTTGTTGCTGCCATCGCGATGAAAATGTCACGGCACAATTTTAATCACTCTATGTATTGTCACTATAAATTTCCAAGTCGTTACTCAAAAAAGTTGCTGCAATTACCACTACAACAAATGTTGTCGCTGCAAATATTGTCACTACAAACATTCTAACCACAAATATCATTGCGGCAAGTTGTCACCGCAAATATTGTCGTTACAAACATAGCTGCTACAAATATCTCGCTACAAATGTTGTCAACGTTGTTGCGCCATCGCGATGAAAATGTCACGGCCACAATTTTAATCACTCTATGTATTGTCACTATAAATTTCCAAGTCGTTACTCAAAAAAAGTTGCTGCAATTACCACTACAACAAATGTTGTCGCTGCAAATATTGTCACTACAAAACATTCTAACCACAAATATCATTGCGGCAAGTTGTCACCGCAAATATTGTCGTTACAAACATAGCTGCTACAAATATCATCGCTACAAAGTTGTCAACGTTGTTGCTGCCATCGCGATGAAAATGTCACGGCCACAATTTTAATCACTCTATGTATTGTCACTATAAATTTCCAAGTCGTTACTCAAAAAAAGTTGCTGCAATTACCACTACAACAAATGTTGTCGCTGCAAATATTGTCACTACAAAACATTCTAACCACAAATATCATTGCGGCAGTTGTCACCGCAAATATTGTCGTTACAAACATAGCTGCTACAAATATCATCGCAACAAATGTTGTCAACGTTGTTGCAGCCATCGCGATGAAAATGTGACGGCCACAATTTTAATCACTCTATGTATTGTCACTATAAATGTCCATGTCGTTACTCAAACAAAGTGGTTGCAATTACCACTACAAAAATGTTGTCGTTGCAAATATTGTCACAACAAACATTCTAACCACAAATATCATTGCGGCAGTTGTCACCGCAAATATTGTCGTTACAAACATAGCTGCTACAAATATCTTCGCTACAAATGTTGTCAACGTTGTTGCTGCCATCGCGATGAAAATGTCACGGCCACAATTTTAATCACTCTATGTATTGTCACTATAAATTTCCATTTCGTTACTCAAAAAAGTTGCTGCAATTACCACTACAACAAATGTTGTCGCTGCAAATATTGTCACTACAAACATTCTAACCACAAATATCATTGCGGCAGTTGTCCACCGCAAATATTGTCGTTACAAACATAGCGCTACAAATATCATCGCTACAAATGTTGTCAACTGTGTTGCTGCCATCGCGATGAAAATGTCACGGCCACAATTTTAATCACTCTATGTATTGTCACTATAAATTCCAGTCGTTACTCAAACAAAGTGCTTTCAATTACCACTAAACAAATGTTGTCGTGCAAATATTGTCACTACAAACATTCTAACCACAAATATCTTGCGCAGTTGTCACCGCAAATATTGTCGTTACAAACATAGCTGCTACAAATATCATCGCTACAAATGTTGTCAACGTTGTTGCTGCCATCGCGATGAAAAATGTCACGGCCACAATTTTAATCACTCTATGTATTGTCACTATAAATTCCAAGTCGTTACTCAAAAAAAGTTGCTGCAATTACCACTACAACAAATGTTGTCGTTGCAAATATTGTCACACAAAACATTCTAACCACAAATATCATTGCGGCAGTTGTCACCGCAAATATTGTCGTTACAAACATAGCTGCTACAAATATCTTCGCTACAAATGTTGTCAACGTTGTTGCTGCCATCGCGATGAAAATGTCACGGCCACAATTTTAATCTCTCTATGTATTGTCACTATAAATTTCCAAGTCGTTACTCAAAAAAAGTTGCTGCAATTACCACTACAACAAATGTTGTCGCTGCAAATATTGTTGTTGCGCCATCCTAAGTACGCCAAATTTTAATCCTTGTTTGCATAAATCCATCGTTACAAAAAGTGTCATCCATAAAGTTGTCGTGAATTGCAAAAAATACCACAATTCTTGCGCATGTCGCAATTCTTAAAATAGCGAATATTGTACAAATTGAGTTGTTGCGCCATCCGAAATGTACGGCCACATTATCCTTATTTTCACTATAATCATTACTAAAAAGTGTGCAATTACACTCAAATGTTTCGTCATATTGTCAACAATCTAACACAAATATCTTGCGCATTGACGCATATCGTTACAACATAGTGTCATACTCGTAAAGTTGTCATTGTGCCATCGCGATAATGTAGGCCAATTATCTAGTTTGTCACTATAAATTCCATTACTAAAAGTGTGCAATTACCCTCAAAATGTTGTCGTGCAAATATGTCAAAACACATTGTTGCATCGCGAAATGTCGGCCAATTAATCCCTATATGTCACTTAATCCATCTTACTAAAAATGTGCATTACACTCAAAATGTTCGATATTCACAACATTAACAAAATCTTGCGGATGTACCGCATATTTCGTAAACTGCTACAAATATCTGCACAAGTGTCAGTGTCGCACGCTGATGTCGGCCCATTTTAATCCTTATTTACTAAAATCAGTACTAAAAAGTGTGCAATTCTAAATGTGTCGCAATTTCACAACATTAACAAATACTTGCGGCATTGTACCGCATTGCGTTACAATACCACAATATCTGCAAGTTGTCATTTGCCAGATAAGCGCCAAATTACTTGTATTGTCAATAATCCATTCGTACTAAAAGTGTGCAATTCCTAAAGTGTCGCAATATTCCAAAATACAATCTTATTTTTTTTTTTTACTTTTTTTTATTTTTTTCTATTTGTATATTTTCAAGTGTGTCCATATTTTTTTTAAAATTTTGCGGCATTCACGCAAATGTGTCAACATCTACAAATTCTCGTACAAAGTGCACGTTGTCCATCGCGATAAAATGCACGGCCACAATTTTATCCTCTTGTATTTCACTATAATTCCATCGTTACTCAAAAAGTGCTGCAATTACCACTACAACAAATGTTGCGTGCAAATATTGTCAACAACATTAACAAATCATCGGATTGTCACCAATTGTCTTACAAACATAGTCACAAACTCGCTACAAAGTTCAGTTGCTGCCATCGCATAAAATGTCACGCAAATTAATCTCTATGTATTGTCACTATAAATTCCATCGTTACTCAAAAAGTGTGCATTACCATCAAAAATGTTGTCGTGCAATATGTCCAAATTCTAACCAAAATTCTTGCGCATTGCACGAAATATTGCTTACAAACTAGCTGCACAAAATCTTCGCTACAAATGTTTCAAGTTTTGCGCCATCGGATAATGTCACGGCCACAATTTTAATCTTTATGTATTGCACTATAAATTCAGTGTTACTCAAAAATTGCTGCATTACCACTACAACAATGTTGTCGCTGCAATATTGTGTTTGCCGATAATGTCACGGCCAATTTATCCTCAGTATTCACTAATTCATCGTCTAAAAAGTGCTGCATCACTAAATGTTCGCTGAAATAGTCACAACATTCTACCAAAAATTCGGATTGTCACGCATATTGCGTACAATAGCCTACAATTCTCGAAGTGCAAGTTGGCCATCGAAAGTCGCAAATTTTAATCTCAGTATTGTCACTAATTCATGCTAAAAAGTGCAATACCCAAAATGTTGTCGTGCAAATAACACTACAAATATCTTCGCTACAAATGTTCACTTTTGCTGCCATCGCATGAAAATTCACGGCACAATTTAATCTCTATGTATTGTCACTTAATTTCCATCGTACTAAAAAGTTGCTGCAATTACACTACAACAAATGTTGTCGTGCAAATATTGTCACTAAAAAATTCTACCAAAATCATTCGCATTGTCACCGCAAATATTGTCTTACAAACATACTCTACAAATATCATGCTACAAAGTTGTCAACGTTGCTGCCATCCATAAAATGTCAGCCAATTTTAATCCTCTATGTATGTCCTATAAATTTCCATTGTACTCAAAAAAGTCCAATTACACTCAAAAATGTTGTCCTGCAAATATTGTCCTCAAAATTCAACCAAAATCATTGCCATCACGAAATATTTGCAACATAGTGCTACAAATTCTCGCACAAATTTGTCAACTTGCGCCATCGCAAAATCACGGCCAAATTTTAACTTTGTATGTCCTATAAATTCAGTCGTACTCAAAAAAATTTCTGCAATTACCACTACAAAAATGTTGTCGCTGCAAATACACTAAAAATTTCCCAATATTGGCAATTGTCACCCAAATATTCTTCAACATGCTCACAAATATTCGCTACAAAACTGCTTCTTCCATCGCAAAATGTGCAATTTTTCATCTATGTATTGTCACTAAAATTTCAAAATTTGCATAATAAAATGTTGTCGTCAAAATGTCAAACTCTACACAAATTTTGTGCATTGTCACCAAAATTCTAACAAAATGCGCATTTCTCGCAAATGTTGTCAACTGTGCTCATCTAAATGTCGCAATTTTATCTCATGATTGTCAAAAATTTCATCTTAAAAGTTTGCAATTAATTCCAAATGTGCCAAAATTGCTCAAACATCTACACAAATTTGCGGCAATTGTCACCCAAAATTTACAAACATAGTGCTCATATCACGCTAAAATTTGTCAAGTTTCGCTCATAATGTCACGCACAATTTTCACTTAGTTTTCCTAAATTCAACGTTACTAAAAAAATTCTCATTACTCAAAAATTTTGTTTTCAAAATTCCTCAAATTCAACCACAAAATCATTGCGAATTGTCACCCAAATATTGTCGTTACCACAAATGCTGCAAAATATCATCGCAAAATGTTGTCAAACTGTTGCTGCATGCATAAAATGTCACGCCACAATTTAATCACATTAGTTGTCACTATAAATTTCCATGTTACAATAATAATGTTGCAATTACATTCAACAAATATTCAAAATTGTCCTGCAAA
>JBBMOL010003599.1:0-15114 GCA_037954665.1 Laguncularia racemosa | reverse complement strand
ATGTACGGAAAATGAGCAAGTATGCCCAATATGACCAGCTTATGATCTAGACCTTCCAAGATAGCCTTACAGGCCCTGCCCTCGTTTGGTATGCACACCTAGACTTCAACCAAGTCAATACGTGGGAAAGACTTGCTCGGGCATTCTATGACCAATACAAATTCAACATTGAAGTTGCCCCCTCAGTAATCGACGTAGAAAGTCTTCGGAAGAGATACATTGAGTCTTTCAAGGAGTATGCTCAGCGTTGGAGAGCTCAGGCTGCCAGGGTAGCAACCTCAATTTCTGAAAAGGAGTTGACATTCATCTTTGTCAATACTTTGGGTAAGACCTACTTCTCACATCTGGTAGGCCAGACGTCATCCAGCTTCACAGAGGTAGTAGCAGCAGGGTGCCGAATCGAGAATGCCATCACATTAAGCAGACTCTAGACAATAGATCCTCCCAGGGTCACATCATCACAAAGGCCCTTAGGAGGTAACAAAGCTAAGAAGTTTACCGTCAACACAATTAATTCCGGCAAAGCAGATAAGGTTGGGACCCGCATAACATTCCAGACCATAAGTACCCCAATCCAGTAGTCCCTGACAAACCACACCTAAACCACCAGAGTCTTGAGACAGTTCACTCCAATCCTGATCCCACTCAGCCAAGTCTTCGCTCAGCTGCGAGTAGATAATTTGATTAGCTTTGAGATCCTGAGTGACCGGTACAAGCCCAGAAATTTCAACTCAAGCCTTAAATGTGATTATCATATGGGCAAAGAGGGGCATTCTACATATAGATGCTGGAGGCTTCAAAACAAAATCCAAGATCTGATTGACGCCGGGATTATGCAGCTGGACTTTGTTAACACACTAGCACCCAATGTTAACACTAATTCGCTACCTAGCCATAAGCCCACTGTCAATATGATCACATCCGAAGAGCCGGATCCCAAAGAGCCCCCAAAACAGCAAAAAGCAATAGTGCAGCGAGAAAGTCACCCACGCCAAACCATAAAGGAAACCCATAAGTCACAAATCAAAAGGAGATGGTTAGTTGGAGACCCAACGATCGGTACCTTAGGAGAATCGCGTAGGAGATTTGAGTATCTGGTAAATTACTCCTTCACTCCAATTGAGAATGGGCCACCTAGCCGATGGGGGCCTGAGTTTGAGAAAGAAGACAACCCACCAAAAGAGGAGGGGAAGTCCATGAACATAATTAAATCTGACAAGAAGCCGATAGTCATCAAGTGCTACGAGGGACAATCTACCAAGGTGCAAATTCCAAAGAAGAGGCATGTATTCAATGTCCCAATACCCATAGAGAGGTATAAGGCGGCGCCATTTGATTATCGGGCTCTGGATCAAGAAAGACCCCCCTATCGTAGGTGGAATCACCCATTCTAGGAGAATTTATGACTCGAAATACGGGGTCTTAACTGAAGAGCCTAACATTGAGGTAGGAAAAGAAGAAGAAGAGGGGCTCTCTGCATTTACAAAGATGGTCGATGCAAGCGAATATAAGATCATGGAACAATTGAACAAGGTTCCAGCCCAGATATCACTTATGGGCCTCCTCACAACCTCTGAGCCTCATAGGGAAGCACTCTTCAAAGTGCTCAAACAGATCAATGTACCAGAGGGCATCGCAACAGACAAATTAAGCCATGTGGTAGATTCAATCTTTACCATAGACCAGATACCTTTCTCTCCCGAAGAGTTGGGAGAAGACGGAGACCAACATACAAAACCGCTGTTCATAGTGGTAAAATGCAATGACACAATCATCTCTCGAGTGCTCATTAACAATGGATCTTCTCTCAACATGTGCCCATTAGCTACCCTCGACCTATTGGGAGTTGATCCAAGCAACATCAAACCAAGCTCAACGGTGGTTAGGGCTTTCGACGGGTCGAAGAGAGACATAGTAGGGAAAATAAGCTTGCCGGTAGAGATTGGCCTACAGATATTCCACATCTCCTTCCAGGTCCTTAACATTTCGAGGTCCTTTAATCTGCTTTTGGGTAGGCTGTGGATACATACCGTTGGAGCCATACCCTCAAGCCTCCATCAGAAAGTCAAGTTCATTGCAAATGGACAGATCATCACTGTGCTGGGAGAGCAAGATTATGCCATCTATAAAGAGACCACTATACCCTACATTGGGGAAGATGGTTCCAAAGGCTTTGGTCTCTAAATATTTAATGAGGTGAATGTGGTGACCAGCAAGGAGGGCCATCAATTTAAGGAGGGACAGCAAGGGACGTTTAGACTAGGGTACGTTCCTATAACCCAGGAAGAGGCACAAGCCAGAAGTATTAGAAGCAGAAGGAAAGAGCAGCCAAGCGATACTCAGATGTGTTTTTCGCCTCTCCAGCAATCATTTATACAAGCAACTACCATTCAAGAGCCAAGGATAAGCGAAGCTGACATCAGTAATGGGAGCCCGACCCTTCGTACATCCGAGCAGCATCCAGCTCTCAATAATTGGTTCTGTTATCCTATTGATAGCACTAGGTCAGCTCAAGGATAGGGAACAATTATTAAACAAAATTTTATTGTGGTTTCTTTTCAGATTCAATAAATTGCAATTCATTCATTTGTTTTTTTCTTATATATGTACTCTTGTTTCACTTCACCCAAATTCCCTATCGTCAAACGTCAGACATTTTGCACAGGTAAGAAATGAAAACACTAATATTGTTTCCAATACTACTGGGTCAGCTGTTAGAGACGATGTCCTTGACCACGAAATAATACAAGAAAATTGGCAAAAACATGAACAAAGTGGAATTTCAATTGACGAGCCGGTAGAGACAGTAAATCTAGGAAGCACTGAGCAACCTAAAAACCTTAAGATCGAGACCAGTTTAAGTGCCGAGCAAAAACACGAGATAATCGAGCTATTAACTGAGTATGCAGATGTGTTCGCCTAGTCATATGGCGACATGCCAGGATTAGACCAATCAATAGTAGTTCATAAGCTTCCCACAAGGGAAGATGTCAAACCTAAAAAACAAAAATTGAGAAGATTTAGGCCTGACATCTTACTTAAAATTAAAGAGGAAGTCAAGAAACTACTAGAAGTGGGGTTCATTGAAGTATCCGACTATTTGGAATTGGTAGTGAATATAGTCCCCGTTCTAAAAAAGAATGGAAAAGTACGTGTATGCGTAGACTTTTGAGACTTAAACCAAGCCACGCCAAAAGATAACTTCCCCCTACCTCACATCGATGTCCTAATAGACAACATTGCAGAAAACCATCTTTTCTCATTTATGGATGGTTTCTCAAGGTATAACCAGATAAAAATGGCTGAAGAAGATAAAACTAAAATGACCTTTATCACAATATGGGGAACTTTCTGTTACAAAGTCATGCCTTTTGGTTTGAAAAACGCCGAGGCAACGTATCAAAGAGCCATGGTCGCAATACTTCATGACATGATGCATCGAGAAGTTGAAGTATACGTTGATGATATGATAGCCAAGTCTAAAGAAGAAGAAAGCCATGTAGTTATTCTGAGAAAGTTGTTCAAGCGGTTGAGAAAGTTCTAGCTTAAGTTAAATCCAGAAAAATGCACTTTTGGGATCACGACAGGCAAGTTGTTAAGGTTTGTCATAAGCCGGAAAGGCATTAAACTCGACCCTGACAAAGTAAAGGCCATACTAGAGCTGCCTTCTCCACATATTGTCAAAGAGGTAAGAGGTTTACTGGGAAGGTTAAATTACATAGCTCGTTTTATCTCACAGCTCACAAACAAATGTCGTCCACTATTCCGCCTGCTAAAAAAGAATGCTGTAGTAGAATGGGATGATGAATGTGAAGAAGCATTCAGGACAATTAAAGACTATTTCATAAAACCTCCAGTCTTAATAATTCTAAAAAAAAGGAAACCCTTATTCTTATACCTCACGATACTCCCTAAATCCATGGGGTGTGTGTTAGAGCAGAAAGATGAAGAGGGAAGAGAGCGTTCCATATATTATCTAAGCAAGAAATTCACAGACGAGGAACAGAGGTATTCAGAAGTAGAGAGAACTTGCTGTGCTCTGATTTGGGTCATGCAACGATTGAGGCAATACATCCTTTACTATCACATTGAGTTACTGACAAGACACAATCCTCTGAAGTACCTGATAGAGAAGCTCGTTTTGTTAAGGTGAATCTCCAAATGGCAAATGCTTTTATCAGAATTTGATATCACATACATAAATAAGAATTCAATAAAAGGGCAATCTTTAGTCGACCAGTTAGTATAACACCCAGTTGAGGGATATTCCCAAGAATCACAAACCCAATTCCCTAGTGAAAATATATTAACAGTGGGAAGTGCACTAGTAGAAGATTGTGGGACAGAACAAAATTCTAAATGGAAGATGTTCTTTGATGGAGCTGCCAATGTATTTGGTTATGGGATCGGGGCAGTGTTAATATCCTTAGAAGGAACACAATTCCCTTCAGCAACAAGGCTCACATTTCCATATACTAATAATATTGCAAAATATAAGGCATGTATCCTCGGCCTCAAAATGGCTTGCCACATGGAAATCCGTGAATTAGAAGTGTACGGAGATTCGTCGCTCATCATATTACAGACGAGAGGGGAATACAAAACTAAAGACCCTAAATTGGTACCATACCATCAGCATTTAATAGAGTTAATCGATGAATTCGAGGCAATCACCTTCACATACATCTTGAGAACTCAGAATTAGTTTGCATATGCACTCGCCACGCTAGCATTTATAATCCAGATAACAGGGGGAGTCGAAGTCTAACCATTGAAAATAGAAATTGAAAATCGGCCCACCTATTGTTTGGTAATCGAAAAAGCACAAGATGATAAGCCCTAGTATCATGACATCAAAACTTTTCTCCAAGAAAGCAAATACCCTGAAATGGCTAACAAAAATGACCAAAGAACACTCAGAAGGTTAGCAAGTCATTTTTTATTAAATGGGCCTGTGCTTTACAAAAGATTGCCTGATACCACCTTGCTAAGATGTATAGATAGGAATGAGGCATATGAACTGATGAAAGAAATGCATGAAAGAGTATGTGGACCTCACATGAATAGCTACATGTTGGCTCAAAAAATCATGAGATTGGGTTACTAGTGGCTAACCATGGAATCAGATTATATCAAATATGTCAAGCACTGTCACTTGTGTCAAGTTTATGCAAACCTAATAAATGCTCTGCCAAAAGAGTTGCATTCGTTATCTGTACCATGGCCTTTCTCCATGTGGGGAATCGACATCATCGGCCCAATCACTTCAATAGCATCCAACAGCCATAGGTTTATATTAGTAGCCATTGATTACTTCACCAAGTAGGTGGAAGCTTCATCATATGCCAACGTCACAAAAGGAGTGATAGTCCGATTCTTAAAGAGGGACATAATAACTCGATATGGAGTTCCTGAGTCAGTCATCACTGACAACGGTACCAATCTCAACAACAAGTCGATGACAGATTTGTGTCAATAGTTCCATATAAACCATAGAAATTCAACTCCCTACCGGCCTCAAATGAATTGGGAGGTAGAAGCAGCTAACAAAAATATCAAAAGAATCATAAAAAAGATGATAATCACTTACAAAGATTGGCACAAGATGCTTCCATTCGCCTTCATGGCTTACAGAACCTCAATTAGAACTTCTACTGGAGTTACCCTATATTCACTGGTATATGGCACTGAGACAGTCTTACCGGTCGAGGTCGAAATACCATCCTTCAGAATTATGTCATAAGCGCAGTTAGATGAATCAGATTGGGTAAAGAAGAGGCTTGATCAATTAAATTTGATCGATGAAAAAAGATTCACTGCGTTATGTCATGGCCAGTGTTACCAACAAAGAATAGCTAGAGCATTTAACAAGAAAATGAGGCCCCGATGCTTCAAAAAAGGGGATTTGGTGTTAAAGAAAGTTCTCCCGAATGCTCAAGATTCCAGAGGGAAATTTACCCCAAACTATGAGGGCCCATACATTGTAAAGAAGGCATTGTCAGGAGGTGCTCTGATATTAACTCAAATGGATGGTCCAGAATTGAGAGACCACATTAATGTAGATGCTATTAAGATGTACTATCCTTAGGCAAGAAAATTGAAGTTTTGCCAATGTTTATGAATGCCAATATTCAATACAAATTTTGTTGAGTTTAGTTTTCATTTCTCTTACAAGCAAAGTTAATGTCTCTGAATGATCAATAATTCCAACCAATTCTCATTAAAACAAATATTCCTAAACACATCACCTATCACTTCACTAATGAATGATGAACATTGAAATGATAATGAATCTTAATAAATTTTGTGATGTAATTCTACCTACTTTTTAGCATTAAACCTGGTACATTAATAGGATAATACTACAATTGCAAGAGTCATACGCATAAGAAAGGAAGCACATCAAGACCCTCAGTTCTGTTTTGAAGCAAGGGTAAGCAAAGGAGAAGCAAACCAACATGAAGGTTCAGTTGTTTGATTGCTATCCATGATAAATTGGTAAGCATTTTAAAATAAATAACCATCATTCACATATTATAACACACCTCTTATCAAGTCATTTGACCCGTTCGTTAGAAGCATTTTCAAAAGCATAGGTTAGTCAGCCCATAATGGGACACTTTCCTAAATATCTCTTCTCAAGGTTAGCCCGTAGGGGCACCTTTCGAAACATTCCTTCTCACCATAGGTTAGTCAACCCACAATGGGGCACTTTCCTAAATATCTCTTCTTAAGGTTAGCCCGTAGAGGCACCTTTGGAGACATTCCTTCCCACCATTGGTTAGTCAGCCCACAATGGGGCACTTTCTTAAATATCTTTTCTCAAGGTCAGTTCGTAGGGGCATCTTTCGAGACATTCCTTCTCACCATAGGTTAGTTAGCTCACAATTGAGCACTTTCCTAAATATCTCTTCTCAAGGTCAGCCCGTAGGGGCACCTTTCGAGACATTCCTTCTCACCATAGGTTAGTCAGCCCATAATGGGGCACTTTCCTAAACATCCCTTCTCAAGGTCAGCCTATAGGGGCACCTTTTGATGCATGTCTTCTCATTGTATGTTAGTTAGCCCGCAAAGGGGCACTTTCCTAAACACCCTTTCTAGATGATAGCTCATAGGAGCACCTTCCGAGATATCTATGTTTCAGGGTTGCAAGTCTAAGAAGGCACTTCCTGCTATCGATTAGTTAGCTCATAGGAGCACTTTTCGAATCTATCGATTAGTTAGCTCAGAGGAGCACTTGTCGAATCTATTGATTAGTCAGCTTATAGGAGCACTTTTCGAATATGTTGATTAGTTAGCTCATGAGAGCACTTTTCAAATTTGTCGATAACCGATTAGTCAGCTCACAAGAGCACTCTTCGGAAGTCTTTCTCCCTAAACAGTCGTTAGTCTAGCCAGATGCTTCTATTGATAGGTTGCCAGCTCATAAGAGTGCTTCCTGAGACAATCTTCTCTTTAAGGTTGCTAGTCCAATAAGACGATTCCTATCATCAACTATTTCACTCACAATAACACATTCCTACACAATCCTTGAGATGTTTCTCATCATCGATTAGTCAGCCCATAGAGCACTTTTCGGGAGGATATATTACTTTAGATTGTTAAGTTGTTTAAGACCATTTCCTAAGTAATACCAATCATCACAAAGCACTTGCGGGATTATTAGCTCATGGAGCATTTTCTTACTAAAGACCAAATTCCAAATAACCAGCCAAACCATGGCGTTATCCATTCAGTCAAGAGGCTAAAAATAGCGTCTTTCTTGTCTTTTTAGTTAAGTTTTTCAAACTTTACTACAAAGAGGGCAGCTGTAAACACCCCATTTTTGCCCCTAATGATCAATAATGATCAATTTTCCATTTTTTCCATTTTTTACAATTTTCCTTCTAATTCAGCAAAAATAGGGAAAATATTCAAAAAATAAAATAAATAGAAAAAATACATAAATTTTGGAAAATAATTGTAGAAACAATAATAAAAGGGGTTAAATAATTTTTACAAATTTTTGGAATTTCAAAATAATACAAAAATAATAAAAATCGCATTGCATATATGCAAATTGCGAAAATAAAAAAAAAAAAAAACTGAGAAGTGGGCTACCCCAGTTGGTCCGAACCATGGCCTCAAGCGCGCAGGGGGAGGGCTCGATCATGGGTTCAAAACTCAGAGGGGGCATTTCTGCGTTTTGCCCATTTTTATTTTTGCTTGGGACACGTCTCAGCTCCTGATTGGCTGGCACAAACGCACGCGCCGAGCGCGTGACCTTCTTCCTCCTTCGTCCGAGATCGTCGCCGATGGGGGGAAAATTGAATTTTAGCCGTTTTGATTCAATTTTTTGCACAAATCCAACAAATCTTTAACTAAAATAGGATAAACATCATCTAATTGGAATCAAATCGCAACAAATCAATGGATTTACACAAATCGGAGATGAGTTTTTCAACCGAAATCTGATTTGCCTCAATTGAAGGAAATCCGAGCTTATCCAGCTCGATTCCTTGCGGCTATAAATAGAGGACGAAGGTAGGAAGCCAAGGCACGGATTAGAAGTGAGAAAAAGAGAGAAAATCAGAGAGATCAAAGCCTTGCCGGAGTTCCCCAAGCCGTAACCGCCGATCAAACTTCGAACTGCCACCAGGAGGCATTTTTGGAGAAATCCACCACCACGGTTGAGTTCCCCACCCTCGAAAACCTAGAAAACGACTCCTCAACCTCCTCGAAAGGCCGACGGAACGCCGTCAACGAGCACCCCCAGCTGCCGTGATCGTTCAACCCGACCCGACCGACTCTAATCCAAGTAAGTCGAATTTTTCAATTTTTTTTGTATTTTTTATTTAGTTATTTATTTATTTATCGAATTTATTTATAGATCTGTTATTTATAATTCAAAAAAAATAATAGAAAAATATTAGAATTTAGATTTTTTTTAAGATTTAGTTTAGGATGAATAATAGAAAATAAGAATAAAAAAATAAAATAATAATATAATAATAAAATTATAGAAAAATAATAAAGATATATTAAAAAAATGATAAAATTTAGATTTTTAGTTTAGAGTAGATAAAATAATAAAAATAAGAGAAAATTCTTAATTAATTAATTAACAAAAATTAATAAATAATAATAATAAATAAAAATAAAAAATTAAATTAATAAAAATTAATAAAAAATAAAAAAAATAATAATATTAGAGGTAGGTTAAAAATAGAAAAATGAATTTTTATCACTAAGAATTTTTTTTTATAATAAATCCAAAATTGGTTTTTTTCCTTAAAATTATTATTTTTTGGAAAATCAAATAATCAAGCTTAGGCTTAGATTTTTCCAGAAAAATACTAAAATGATAAAAGTAATTTCATTATTAAAATTAACAAACACATTAAATTTTTTCATGAAAAGCGAACTTTGACCCGTTTGATCCTGAATAACAGGTACGTAGGCACCCATTTGGAGCAACTCTAAAAAGAATAAAAAATCATTTTTTTAGAATAAGTTATTTAGAAACACAATAAAAAGATAACAAAAATAACAACAAAATACATTAGGATAAGATTTAGATTTCAAGAGAATAGGGTGGTAATTTTAAGGTTTTAATAGGTTAGCCTTCGAATCTAGAAACTCTGGTTTTCCATTTCCTCTTTCACAAAAACAAAAAGAGGAAATCTCGCCGACTAATTGTCCAAATTAGGATTAATCTGCTCAATTAGTCCTAACTCAGTCTTTCTCAACCACAGTTGGGTGGCGACTCCAAA
Organism: Laguncularia racemosa; assembly: GCA_037954665.1. Taxonomy (NCBI): domain Eukaryota; kingdom Viridiplantae; phylum Streptophyta; class Magnoliopsida; order Myrtales; family Combretaceae; genus Laguncularia; species Laguncularia racemosa. Next base: position 5,362 of record JBBMOL010003599.1, on the reverse strand, counting down.
ATAAAATGAAAATTCCTAGTTCAAAATGAGGATCTCTATTAGATGAGCATATGGTCTAGTATAAATCGGATTAGGAATGAAAAATAAAAATTAGACTTGATAGCACTTACCAATCATATCAAATTCTAAATTTATAAATCTAACTAAATCTACGATCTGAGCTAGGCGAGTGTACTTATCTAATGTAGCATAGATTTTAGGATGTCGTCCATAAGGATCTTAAAAACAAGTATTAGTATTATTGTTTTTCCACTATTTAGCCTAAATTTTAAAGTGAGATTTAAGATTCAAATTCTAGACAACTAATCTAGCAACCCTAAGAATAATTATATATATTTCAAAAGATGAATTCAATCATAAGGTATACTCCTCACTCTGTTCCACCTTAACCCTTAAAATTTTTATACTAATGGATTGATTAATGATTTATTCATGTTTTGCATTGTAGGATTTTTTTTATTTAAATTAATTACTCTTTTGAGTCAATTAAATTAATTTTCTAACCATACATGAGATAATGAAGACCTCTCCTTCACTAACACCACATTAGATTGCATGAAGTTCATGATCCTTATGATAAGAATTAAATTCTTTATAGTAGAAAATCAAAATTTCCCTACCTTTAGGTGCGTGGTTGTCAAAATCGCGATTTTACCTGGAATTGAATAGTATAAAATCGATAACTTGTAGAACCATATATCTAAACTCATAATTATATCAAAAGTTTATACCTAAATGATTTTTCTATCATTTTGATTATGAAAAACTTGATAAAATTACAAACTCATAGAATCATATAATTGACTTGTGATTTTAACAACCATGTCTAGGTGAAATACTCAATTTCTCTATTTATAAAAATCTATCTTATTAAATGAAACCTCTTTCTATCTAATAAGAATCAAACATGCAGTTAATTTGTACACAAACTGATGTGCTTAAAAATCCAAAGCACATGAACACAATCCAATTGGAGAATTCAACTAGGCAAAATCCTTAAATTGATGTGATGAAATGGAATTCCACATAAGCAAATGACCAAGCGAAATGTAAACTAATAAGTATGTAAATGTTCAATGGGAAATCACGCAATTTACATTAGGAAGCAATTTCAAAATTTAAATGACTCAAATATGAAAATTACATCCAAATCACCTGAATAAAAGTAACCACAAATTGCACCTAGATATGACTCACTAAATACAATTTGCTAACAACAAAAGCAAGATTGATATGACTCACAATCTGCTCTTGTTGAATATCGCCACAATTTCACAAGAAATTTATAAGAGATCTTTGATTTGTAAGGCTCTCCCTCATGGCTCAAAGAGTGTTTGTTTTTCAAATTGTTAAAAGCTCCATACAAACCCTAGTTACCAAGTATTTATATTTACTCCAATTAAGGTAGAAATGTTCAAAAAAATACACATATGCCACTAAGTGGCCGGTTCTACAAACAAATTTTAAGTCCAAAAATGAACAAAAAAATGGTCGGTTCAATAATGACAAATACAAGTGCAAAAGATGGTCTTCAAATGGCCGGTTCTTTAAGTCAATTGAGCAATTTGTGGGCTGTTGGATGTGACTCTAAAAATGTCCCGCAAGTTGATCATTAGTACATGTTATTTGGTCGTCCCATAAAACCGATCAATGTACCTACTATAGTGCAAAACCAAACATTATTAGATAAAAAAAAAAAAGTGAACATATGTGGATGTCTTAGATCATACATCTAAATTAGATTTCCCCACTACTAGAATCGTAGGATTGATTCCCATCATCTCTTTGGGCCACTAAAAGATTTGCCCTCAAATCTAGGGGGTCATCTCTTGAACTGAATCCCGATGCCTTTGTTTACTTATTTGCCTGACTTTTAGAAGATCCAGAGGTATTTCTAATTTGTTCTTGGAAAGAACACACCTTAGATGGAGACATAGGCGTCAAGACTACCTGTGTAGCATCCTTTCGAAACATGTAAGTGTTTCTAAACCCATAATGTAACACCTTTTTATCAAACATCTAGGGCCTACCCAACAATAAATGAAAGGCGCATATAAGAAGCACATCACAGATAATCTCATCATTGTATTTCTTTCCTACATTGATTGGCACCTTTGCCTTTTGTGTAACATGCAGACTACCTTAGTCATCCAACCAATGCAATTTATAAGGGCTAGGATGCAAGCTAGTGGCTAGTTGTAATTTATCTACTAATGTAGCAGATATGACATTAGTGCAACTACCATTATCAATGAATAGCACACAAAGGTTACCTCGGATCTAGCAAGGTGCATGGAATAGGTTATCCCTCTATTTGTCCTTAGCATCTAGAGATATAGTCAAAACCCTATGCAACATGTTAATAGGTAAGTAATGTTCACCCGTTTTATCCTCATGTGTCTCAGCGTTCTAATCACCATAGTACTCCTGCAAAGCCATGGACAGATCTGTAGGCTCAACAGCTTCTTCTTCATCTTCTTCTTCGGTGCCTTCCATGACTATCATTACTCTCTTATTGGGAAACTGTGCAGCCTTATGTCCAAATCCCATGCATTTGAAGCATTTAATCTAGCGCATCTTCCCGCTAGTTGACCCCGGTACCGTCTACCTAACATTAGGTCCCATTACCTCTTTTCCCTTCCTAGAAACCATTTTCTCTTTATCTGTGCTAGGGGTAACTTTGTCTACTGCCCTACCATGCTCACCTGCTCCCTTTGGTCTACCCAATTGATCATCAACCCCCATGGGCTTAGTAGTAGTATTGGGCATGTTACTAGTAACCCAAAATAGATTGGATCGCCTCTGTCTTTCCACTTTCAAGGCTAACTATATAGCCTCATCAAGTGTACTATACCTCTGAAGCTCAACAACATATGCTATCTCATACTTTAACGCAGATACAAAATGTGCTAGGGTTTGCTCAAGAGGCTGTATTGACCCACATCTGATCATCAAGGTTTCAAACTCCTGGACATGGTCATCCATTGTTTTGCCTCCTTATCTCAAAGTCTGTAGACGCATAAATAGTTCTTGCCTATAATTCTTGGGAATGAACCTCTTCCTCAGAACCCTTTTCATGTCTCTCCAGGTGTAAATTTCAGCCTCTCCATCCCTTCGCCTGCTGATCACCAAAATTTTCCACCACAAAGCGGCATATCCTATAAACTCAACAGTAGCAATACGAACTCTGGTGTTATCATCTATCTTATAACACTCAAAAAGGCCCTCAACCTTATCCTCTCAGTCTAAATAGTCATCTGTTGAACCCCTACCATCAAATGAAGACATCTGTAGCTTCACATATTCTGGACCCCTAGGTGGCCTAAAATCCTTGTTTGGATGAGGATTAAACCTAAAGTTATCATCCCTCTCCTCCCTAAAGGCATGATGATCTCCTTCCCATGTTTCCTCCTCCTACTACTCCCTCTCTTTAAACGTTTTGAGAGTTACTTTAGGTGATGGTGCCTAAGGATTCGCCACTAGTGGTTGTGGCATTGTCATCCTGTCAATCCTTGTTGCTAGTATAGCAACAATAGTAGTAAGGTCTTGAAGTTGTTCCTCCAAAGTTCTCCTACCTGTAGTACGATGACCCTGTCCTTTACCAACTTGGCTATTGGCTTCATTGCTAATGCCCCCATTCACACTGTCATTCGACATGTTTATGGATGTGATTTGTTGAAGTACAAATAGTCTAAAACAATTGTAGCACTCTCCCTTCACTACACAACACTTCACCCGCCACAACAATCAAATGACCTACAAAATAAACACAACTCTATTTAACTTCAAACACCACGTCAACACACACACATACTTATACACCTACAGTGCAACAAGCCACCAATGCTACACACACTTCCCTACACTTCAATTATAGCAACAATTAAACACTTCCAAGTAGTAAGTTATTGAATTCAACTAAGGAAGTGTTTAAGTATCAATACCTAATAACTTTCACACTTAAGTGCTTGTTTCGAAATTCAAACTTTACTACTAAATTTCCCTTTTCTATTCACGGCACACACAATCCCATACACTACGTGTAGCACCTTCCTTACACAACTCCACAACACACTCACACTGCCATATACGCAACACCTCACTCACGGTGCAAATTTCAATCACCACTACACATACACACCATACGTTGCAACAACCCTTCACAACACAACTCCACTTCGCCACACACATAACACAATCATAGTGTAAGTTTTCAAACACCACGCCACTTCAAGTGTAGCACCCTTCAACTCAATACACGCATAACACAAACTCCATAACTCACGACAACAACAAGATTCAAATACCACTTTTAATGCAACCTTCTCCACAAATGGTAAGAACAATTCAAATTCAAATAACACTCATTCAGTGCTACTCAATGAATTGTTTCAAACTTAAAGAAGGTGTTTGAATTTCAAATATCTTTCTTATCTCCACATAATGCAAATCTAGAATTTACAAACAACAAATGCAATTTCCGAAATTACTAACACAATTCACTTTTCTATGTTTCAAAAATTTCACTTTTCCTGAATGATCATCAAGGAACACTCCCTTCTTACTCATGGAAAACTCAAGGAACACAAGCACCACAAGTTTTCCACATCTACTTCAATCAACAACAACAAAAAATGAAATCCCCCTCCACAAGCACACCCAATTCACTTCAACAATTTTGGATCAAGAATCAACTTCAAGAACCCTAAATTTTCAAATGAAGATCACAACAATTCCCTTTTAAAAAAAAATTGTGCTCTCATGCCAAATTATGATGTGCTTAAAAATCCAAAGCACTTGAACGCCCAAACCAAATTGGGGAATTCAATAAGGGAAAATCCCTAAATTGATGTGATGAAATGGAATTCCACTTAAACAAATGACCAAGTGAAATGTAAAATAATAAGTTTTGTAAAAGTTCAATGGGAAATCATGTAATTTACACTAGGAAGCAATTTTTAAAATTGAAATGACCCAAATAGGGGAAAAATTTCATCCAAATCACGTGAATAAAAATAACCACAAATTGCCCCATAGATATGACTCACTAAATACAATTTGCAACAATAAAAGCAAGATTTTATATGACTCACAATATCCTCTTGTTAAAACTCGCCACAAAATTTTACAAAAATTGATAAAGATCCCTTTTTTTTGCCCAGGCTCTCCCTCACGACTCAAAGAGGTTTGTTTTTTAAATTTTTTAAAAGCTCCATACAAGCCCTGTTTAAATAATATTTATACCCCTTTCTCCCCAAATTTGGGTAAAAATTTTCAAAAAAAATTTTACTTTTGCCACTAATGAAACCCGGTTTTACAAACAAATTATAAGTCCCAAAAATGAAAAAAAAAATGGCCGGTT
>JBBMOL010003598.1:0-15118 GCA_037954665.1 Laguncularia racemosa | reverse complement strand
GAAAAAAATTCACGCCGGTGTTGCTGGGAAAGCAATAAACAGTTTGCACTTATTACCTCTAGCGTTCCTTTGGTTTGAAATAACTCTTTGGCCAAAGCATTAAACTCTACACCTTAATCTCACTTCGTTGGTGTGATGATTATGCTCAGAGTATCTCCAGCCTTCGACTCTTCAATAACCATCATCATTTGCTCGTCATTCAACAAAAGGCTCCTCCGCAATAGCTTCTTCATCAACACAAAGTTTGTAGGCTTCAACTACTTTACCACTACCCCCACCATCATCACGGGAAAGTACTATGATCGTTAAGGGTTGGGTTTTCCTCTTGTTCACCCTCTCCTCCTTAAACACTTTTGGAATTGAGTTTACTGGATTAGGTGTTTGTGGAATCTCCTAAGGAAGGATTTGCTCGTAATCAAGGGGAAAGAACTTTCATTCCAGCAAGTATTGCATCATAAACCAAGTCCTCACCGGATCTTTCCCGTCAAGGCGTCTTATGCCCGAAGTCGTTCCCACCAAAATACAACGCATCACCCCACAAATGACTCCCACAAACTTATTTTTCTTTCCCCTCAGAAATCCTCATATAGTCAAAGAATCTTTCAACGTCCTCAACCAAAAATCCAAAACTCATTCAAACTTCCAGTACCATCAAATTCAGATACAACATATTTAAATTGAAAAAAGATTTCATCTTTATACCTGTAATTACATCTGTTGTATCGTCTCATGCCACCATGGCCTCTTCTCCTGCCAAATCTTCAAAAAATCTCATCCTCATCATCCGTATCATAAGTAACAGAATTGTTCATTGGATCGCCTTCCGGTCGTCTCAAAAAACCCTGCCTGATACTGTTGGTATTGGATCGATAGATCAGGGGCCTCACGACGCTGTTCCTCTCCCCGGATTTTCTGACCCATGATCTCCTCTACCGCCCTTGTTTTTGGTTGCCCGTAACGTAGGACTTCCATATCCGAGCGACGTTAGGAACATGACCGCCCCTAAACTTCCGTCACCTGCATCTCCCCAGGAATTTTCCTTGCTTTGATACCAACTGACGCAGCGAGTTGCATAGAAACTTAGAGAATCACTCAACGAATGAAAATCTCAAAACACACAATGGTTTGTGCACAACGTTAGAGGCGAGAAGGCTCTCACGAAATGTATTTCAAAGAATAAAATAAGACGTAACCCTAACATGTTTGACAAAAGAGTATTTATACTTCCTAGTAAAAAAACCAAAAAGGGGGAAAAAACTAAGCGTACACGTGAAAATAAATTAAAAATATATGCGTCTGGAATCTTCTCATACACGGCCGTGCCTCTAGTCGTGTCTTAACCCGTGTAAACTTATGTGAAAGTCTACAAGCCATGTCCCAAGCCGTGCCCAGAACCGTGTTAGCCTCTTAGAAAGCCCTGCTGGAACACACGGCCGTGTCTCAAAACCGTGCCCGGAACGTGTCAGCCTCTGTGGATAGTCTGCTGGAAAACACGGCCATGTCTCAAGCCGTGCCTTAACCCGTGTCAACCTATGTCCTCCACCATGTCCTCATCAAGCCATGTCTCAAGCCGTGCCTTAACCCGTTTTAGCTCTGTCCTCCACTTTGTCCGCATCACTTATTAAAACCTTTAGGTTTTAATATAAGGGTTTCAAGTAAGAAATAAAAAGATTTTAATTAAAGCACCATTTTTCCCCTTTAAATTTAAAAAATTTTCCTTTTACCGAAATCAAATCAAGCAAAAGGACACATTTTGTTTTATTTTTATTGTTTATATTTTATGTTTTTTCCCCAAATTTTTTGGAAAATGATTTTTTATATGTTTTAGTAGCCACTCTATATGATTCCTATGTACCCTTTTAGCTAAGATCACAAAGCCGTATTTTCCTTTAGAAAACTTTAATTTGTTGGCATTTCTTAATTTTATTTTTAACTAGCGTTGGCTTGTTTTATTTAAAAAAACATTTTACGTTATGCTTATTACCTTATTAATTTTATTAGGAAAAAAAATCATAAAACGTTAATCTTATGTTTCTTTTTAGAAAGCATTATAAGAAAAGACCTAATTTTTTTTAAATACCTTGTTAATTTTTATTAAATAAATAATACTTAGTGTCAAAATAAAAGATTTTTTTTTTTTAATTTAGGAAATTATAAAGTCCTGTTAGTGACTATTCATGAAGCTATACAATCAAGTCTCAAACTACCAAAAAACATGTTAGTTCATAAAACCAAATTCAAGGACCCAAAAACCCCAATTTTTAACCCCTTTTTTCAATCAAATTTTGTTAAACAATGTTTATTTTTGATTCTATGCTACGTCTTCTGATTTGCACATCAATTTAATTTAAAAATAAAAAAAAAGCGTGAAACCCGGATCAATTTTGGGCCCTGAAATCAGTTCTATGGGCATACATTCCTTTCATAACTCGAGGAAGAATCTATTGTTTTTAGTCTTGTAAATATATTGATAGATTACGGATTGCCTCGGTGGTCACCTCAAATGAGGATTGGGAATGGAATTAGCTTAGGCAAATTTGGTATGAGAATAATGATTAATCCAAGGTTCGAACTCCCAATCTCGGTTACCACCACCATAAACTTACTTAAAAGTTTTGGTGTTAGATCTTCCATATTTATTCATGAACGTGTTTTAAGTAGATAAAGTTGCTACAACTTCATGTCCACAGCATTGCATCGATAGCACTTTATTAATCAATATTTCTTATATGCGTTTTCCAACTTCATTTGGGCAGCAAAGAGGAGATTTTTGCACAAAAATTTTTCGTATGATAGTTGCTACTGCAGTCTCTTGGGTGCTTTTGTTGATTGGATGCTGTTACCTCTGGAGAAAAATTACAAATAGACATCGTACTCTTCTCTTACACGAAGATGACGGTACCATTGGAAAATTTTCCTTGTGCAACGACGATTATTCTACCCGAATAGAGAACTTATAATTGTGAAATCACTTTCTCTTAAATTGAGTGCAGAAGGAAACGAGATTTACCACTATTGAGACAATGCAATTTGATTTTAGCACAATACAAGCTGCGACAAATAATTTTGCTGATGATAATAAACTAGGTGTGGGTGATTTAGTGAGTATACAAGGTATGCAATTACAAGATTATGGAAGACTCAATCAAGTAACTTCTTTTCTTGAATTTGAAATCAAATGTATTGTAAATAACCAGAATATCGTAAACATGAGATTTTTATGCAGGGTATTCTTTCTAATGGATGGATAGTTGCTGTGAAAAGGTTATCTCGAAGCTCTAGTCAAGGCACGTTGAATTTAAGAATGAGGTTGCTCTAGGGGCAAAACTTCAGCACAAAAATCTTGTGCGATACTTGGATTTTGCAGGGAAAAGGAGAAGAAAAAGTTACTAATCTATAAATACGCCCCCACAAGAGCCTTGACTACTTTTTTTTTGGTTTTGCTTCAGTAGGACTTAAGACTTCTAATTTATTCATTGTTTTCAACATGTTGATTAGATTTTTTTTTGGTTTTTACAGATATTAATAAACAAATATTATTAGATTGGTCAACTCGCTACAAGATTATCTTAGGGATTGCAAAAGGAATGTTTTACCTTCATGAAGATTCTCGTCTTCGAATCATTCATCGTGATCTTAAAGGCAGCAATGTTTTGCTAGACGTAATTGAACCAAAGATATCAGATTTTGGCCTTGCCCAAAAAATTTTTTTAGTTGATCAAAATCAAGGAAAAACAAACAAAATAACAGGCACATTGTAAGTCTAGATCTACACATCCTGTGCAAATTCAAATAATAATATGCTCCCTAGAAAGTCCAATAGTTTTTGACATCAATACAATTAATTTCAACCATTATTTTATATTTTATGTTCTAATCTTTTTTTTTTTTTTATATTAGTGGATATATGGCTCCCCAGTATGCAATGCAAGGGGAAAAATTCTCGTAAAATCAGATGTGTATGGCTTTGGATTATTACTTTTGGAAATCATCACTGGCAAGAAAAATAGTTTCTTCTCTCAATCAGGGTTGCCCCGAGAAACTTGCTAGCTATGTATGTATCATCATACTACAACATTTACTCTTCTATTTCTACATTTTGAAGCATTTAATATTCTGCGCAAAACTTCTACAATTGTATCTCAGGTATGGAGAAATTGGCAAAAGGATTGCATATGGAAGTGTTAGATCCGCAATTGCAGACTCAATCGAAAGGACTGAACTCATGAAATGCATCCAAATTGCCTATTATGCGTTCAGGAAGATCCGCTAGCCGTCCTGTAATGGCCACGGTTGCGCTTATGCTTTAACAGTCCGAAACATTACTTTACCAGTCCCACACCCCATCCTTTTTCTTTTTTGATAATGCAGAGAAATAAAAGTGGATGCTAATATGGCAAAGCATTTGATCGAAAAGTCGATGCCGTCGTCAATAAATGAAGCTTTCCTCACAGAAATGTATCCTCGATAGTTCTCACCTCATGTGACTAATTGGATTGTTGTATGTCAAAAATAGATGAACATTTGTTGTCTTTAATTTTCAAATCTCAGGTGTTTCCTATCAATTACATTGCATTATTGGTCTCATTTTTAAACAATTTTCTCTAATTCTAACTTATACTAAACCTTACTCATTTAATATAGATTATTCGATTAAGTTAAGCAAAATAAATTTAAAAGGAGTTGCCAACCACTATGTTGGGAAAGTTATGGTTAGGATTAATTGAAGAAAAATCCTAAATTTGCTACTAGTTTGCAAGATTAGAATTTTTTTGAAATTAGTAATAATAGGCTTATGGGCTAATCTATTAAAAACCTAAATGGTTATTATGTAAATTTTTTTAAAAAATTTTTACTAAAAGAACTTTTTATTCTTATCCTATATATTTTTTTATGTTATTATTATATCCTTTTTTTTTTTATTATTGTTATTATTATTTTTAGATTGTTCATTTTTTTTTTTATATATTTTACTTTTTCATAAGATTATAAATTTTTATGCTATTTTTTCTTTTGAGAAACCTAAAATTTTTATTTTAATATGGTTGCCCTATAAGTGTCTAGTGTCTGTTAGTCAAGATCAAACCATCCGTACTTTCCTTTTTATTTTATGAAATTTTAGTCTTTTAAAACCCAAATTTTATTTAAGAAGAAACACGAGTTTTATTTTATCTAACTCGATTAAACTTTTACTAAGAAAAATTTAAAAGACTTAGATTTTCTTATGGTGACTTTTGTAAATGCTAAGATGACTTAAGTTTGGAAAAAAATATTTATTAAATTTTTATTTTTCTTTTAAAAAAAACTCTAAGTTAGAAAAAGAATAAAAAACATAAAATACTAAGCTAAAATTTTAATAAAAACCCTTTTTTTTATGTTTTTTTATATTCATATAATCTTTTATTTTTTATTATTTTTTAAAATTTTATGTTTATCATTTTTTATTTTTTTTTCAATTTTTAAATTTTATTTGAATTTTTAATTAATTTAAATAGTTGTTTTTAAATTCTTTAATTTTTTATTTTTTTTAATTTTCATACCTTTTAGATTTTTTTATTTTTTTTTTTAGTTTTTATATTTTATATTTTTTTAATCTATTTACCATTGAGTGGTAATATACACCACAACAACCCAATGGGTTTTCATTCTTATCTTATTTTATTATTCTAATGAAAATATTAGTTGATCATGCAATTGACTATTTATTCTATTAAACCTACTTAAACATACTACTCAGCCAAAAATGCTAATAACATCTTTTATGCAAACCTATAAATCTCAATATGAAAAGGAACCTTAATGTTAAATAAAAGCATAGACATGAAAATATTTTAAGGCATGTTAACTTTCATATGTAGACAAAAACATTAAATCTATGGCTCCCAATTAATGCCTAAAACAATTAAAATAAATAATAACAATAAAATAAAAGCTAGAACACAAAACAACTAAAACCTGAATTATCTAATTATGATAAGAACTAAATCATGAAATTTCATATTTATTTATTATTTTGCTCGTCATTATTATTATTATTTTAAGTTTATGTATTTATTATTTCTTATTACTATTCTTTTATTCAAGATCAATTAAATAAGATAAACTAAAAAATAGGAAACTATGAAAAATATTTAATAAGTTGAGTCCAAGAGTATATGGGTTGGTTTGGATCATGAGTTAGTTTTTGGAGTGCTAATGGGGTTTGGGAATTGGGTTTGGGCACTTAGCACGCACAATGTGTGTGGTGTTAAGAAGGAGAGGCAGCAACATTTCGACGCCCTTGGTGGGTGGCTTCCGTGGTCTTTGGGTAGTGGTTGAGGATTTAGTCTTAGGGTTTAGGTATGGGAAATTGATTGGTAGTGGTGGTTTTGTCCAAAACATTCCCTATGGTGGTGGTTCAAAGGTAGCCAATGAGAGGAAACCTATGATCTTCGATCCTACAGTATAGGGATAAACTAAAACTAAAGATTATGTTTTTCTAAAAACTAGAGGGCTACTAAAATCCTATTGATACCTAGATGGTGGTTTAAGGTGGTGTATTGTTCTAACAAGAAGGTGGGCGACCAGTTGGGGGTGGTTCTAGAGAGAGAGGTAGCTAAATTGATGATTTTTGGGTGTTTAATGAATGATTCTAAGGTCTTTTGAGTTTGTAGAGTCTTAATCTATTTATAGGCACCCATTAATAAGGTTAGATAAGCTTTACGAACTAAATTTGGGATAAATCTCATAAAACCCTAATATTATCTCACCCTGATTTTTTTCTATTTTTTTGAAAAAATTGATACAAATTGTTAATATATTACGGGTATTCAAGTATCATTTTATTAATTTGCACAAAAAATTCTTAAAGATTAGCAAAATATGCTATGATTCATCCTCAACGCATGATCACTTCTAATCAACAGGAGGGTTGCCACGTGGCAATCCCCTTTTCAAATTGGAAGATTGCTTGTAGTAACAAGTTTCAAACTGGTGACTTGCAACATGTTCACATGCACACGGACAACACATGAACCAAAATAGATTGATAATTTTCTTAGTATATATTGCAAATAAAATTTTTTTCTTAAGTAAATTGAATTCTTGGGCTAAGATTCATTTAGCTAGCATGGTTCACATTTAATTCAAAGATCTTATTCTTTAATTTTATTCTATAGCCAATATATATATTATATATATTTTATCTTACAGATCTTTTATTTTTTTTTTCCTTTTTTCCCATAGCTATACCTTTACTTATTTATTCATTGTTGTTTTTATTATTATTTATTTCATTTCTATTTTTTATAATAATTTTTTATTAGTAAACTTGATTTTATTTCAATAATAAATTAACCAAAAAGAGAGCAAAAAGGGAGATGTCTCTATGTGCACACTCTGAACAATAAATTAATTTTTAAAGTATAAAAATTTATTCTAGTATATCAAGTGTATACATATAATTATCGGGTCACATTGAGAACAAGGGGAAATGAGGACAGCAAATTTTTATCCATCAGAAATATTCTAACTATTATTACGAGTCTCAAATGTTGTTTTTTAAAGAACAGACTCCTCTTAGCCATGAAACTTTGCCACGGTGATGAAACATGAAAGTTGAGGTGATTGGTCTTTCAAATTCGTAAATTGAGGACCTATATTTAGGGGTTTTTTAACGCAATGTGTCCTAGAGATGATTAGAAGATACAAATGAATTTGAACAATTTTTTAAAGTCATTATCAATCTACATGTGGAATTATGGAACTTCCTTTCTTTAACATATCAAATTATACCTATCCATAACTGCATTTTTATATTTAACGTGTTTAAGAAAATTTTAGACAGCAAATACAACAAAATTTTAGTAAATTTTTTTTTTTTTTAACATTATGAGTTTGTTTATTTTAAAATTTCTGTATATATTTAATTTGTATTTAATATATATTTATCATATACATTTTTTCACTATTTTTTCATGTTTTTATCATCTCTAAAATGATTTCAAATGGGTGATTATTTTTTACATACATCATGGTTAAAATACATATTTATATGACAAGCACAAATAATGTACATGTATGAGATTTGGGCTATCTATTCATGTTATACAGTCCTACAGGTGTATGATTTATAAATTAATTCGTTTTCTCTCTTCCGTCTCTCTCTTTCCATCCATTTGCATTATTTTCCATAATGTGGCTTATAATTTGGGAAAAATTTTTTTACCTAACAACTGAAATTTACACAAACTAATCACAACTTAAAATCATAAAAATTGGACTATAAATTATGGTTCATAAAAAGTCAAGACATAATTTCATGGTTTTTCATACAATAACAAAGAAAAATAAACCGTACTTTGCTTTCCAATGAGCAAAATAAATACAGCCAAAACGAAATCCATCCAAGTACAATGTTAAATCATAATAAGGCCAAGCCCCAAGGATTGCAATTTTTGTGAAATTGAGAACACAATTTTTGGGAAATGGACTACAATATTACTCAATTTATGACATTTCGTAATGCAAATTAATTGAAATATTTGTTCATTCCACTATAATATTATTAAACTTATCTAGGGTATAACTCTAAGATGGCAGTTCATTCTTTATTGGTGGCAATTCCTGCTATTCTGGTTCTCCAGGCTCGTCCCACTCGTACCCACTATATTGCCCTCTAGATTATAAAGAAAGATGAAGCACGGTTGATGCAGATCCCCCTGGGCACATAAGAGCAAAATTTGAATGCATTTTTTTGACCTTACTCCTTTCAGCTGACTCCTTAAGTGACGAGTCTAATACTTCTATGTATATTCCATTTTGCCAATGTCTCCATGCCTGAAGTATATTGCCAGAATTTTTCAGAAGTTTAAATGCATCTTCGCATAAAATGAGTGCATTAATATTATCATACTTATAGCTTGCAAGATTTTCGGCTCCTGATTGCCAAAAGGAGGCATTTCTGTAGCTAGAGATGATTTCCAAAGCAATGTGCCAAAGTTTATAACATCTGATTTCACATAAAACTTTTCTTGCATTGCATCTTCCAGAGCTATGTAACCACTAAAATTCAAAGAATGTAAAACAGACATTCAAAATATTTGCACGAATGCCAATATGTAATAACATATCATAATGTATTTCTTGTTCCTATTATAGGATCTATTCATATAATTCTTTCCTCACGGTATATAATGTATTTCTTGTTCCTGAGTTCAAGCAAACCCTTTTATCTTTCCATAAGCTGTTGCAAGATTTTTCAATAACAACCAAAATTGATAATTCTTTTGTTCCTTTCAGGACTAGAGAACTAAGTAGTGTATTGCAAAGCACAAGTTCAACACAGATTATATGTGTTGCATTCCAATGCTACTATGTGTAGTGCTCTTTGTTGAATGACTCAACATCAGCATTGTGTTACTCTATAATTATTAGCCACTTCTCAACATACTCATGTTTTTTTCTTAGATTTAAAACTTGTGCATGAATGTTTAGGTCATTCTTCTACTTCTAAACTTGAACATTTGAATGTTATAAAAAACCTTCATTTTTATAATTTTTTTTGTGATACTTGTCACTTGGAAAGTTTCATAGAATGCCCTTTTCAAGAAGTGACCATGTATCAATTGTTGCTTTTGAATTGCTTCATATAGATTTATGGGGGCCCTACCATGTAACATCTATTTTTGGCACACAATATTTTATCCATTGTAGATGATTACACAAGAAGTACACGGATGTATCTCATGAAATTCAAATCTCTGACACCTTCAATTCTCAAAAATGTTCTTGCTTATTTTCATAATCATTTCAAGGCCAAACCAAAGTTCATTCTTTTTGATAATGGTACCGAATTCATAAATAGGGTGTCAAACATTGTTTTAGATCTTGGCATTGGTCATCAAGGGACAAGGGTTTATACCCCACAACAAAATGGATGGGAAGAAAAAAATAGATTTACTTGACATAGCAAAGAGCTCTTTGGTTACATGTTGGTTTACCCAAACATTTTTGGAGTGAATGTTTTTTTGACAACTACATATCTAGTTAAAAGAATATCTATGTCCATTCATCGATGGAAGACACTTGATGAGTTACTATTTAGGGTTACTTCGACATATGATCATTTGCGTGTTATGGGTTGTTTATGCTAAGTGCTAAGGGATAAGTTTGATCCCAAGGGATCTAAATGTGTTTTTCTAGGATATGCATCTAGTTAAAAGGGTTATAAAGTGTTTGATTTAGTAGAAACCAAAATTTATGATGAGTTGAGATGTTGTGTTTTATGACAAGCAATTTCCTTTAAGCAAACCTAATGTTGTTCCTTTTGATCTTGATCATCTTTCTTCATTTAAGTTGCCCTATGTTTCATTTTATACCGATACTCTATCTTCTATTACTTCTTCCATGAATAATTCCAGATACCCCAAAAATTCTTCAAGGGGTAAACGTTGTTCCTTTTTATTTCCACTAATTCTTGTTCATAAGAAAATTCACTCCTACTGCTCTTTTTTGTTTTGTCGTGTGGGCATTCAAGCAAACCTGTTAGAACACTCAGTTTCTTTGTGATTATGTACACATTAATCATGTTCTTTCCTCTAATACTAATTTTAGATCAATTTTATAAATCCTCATGCAAATTTCCCTTGTTTTCTTTAAAAACCTTTACCTCTTATCCTTTTAAAATATGTAGTTTTATGGAAAATGTATTAATAACCAAGAAAACAAATTTTGTTATTCACAAGCAACTCAAGATGAGAAGTGGGTTAAAGTCATGAAAATGAGTTGAAGGCCATTGAAGATAATAACACTTGGGAATTAACTAAATGTTACTTGATAAATGTGCCATTGGATTTAAATGGGTGTATAAGATTAAACATAAGGTTGATGGAAGTGTAGATAGATACAAAGCACGTTTAGTGGCTAAGGAATTTACCTAAGTTAAAGGAGAGGATTACCATGAGACCTTTCTATCTTGTTGTTTAGACTTGGTACCATAAGGATTTTGGTAGCCATAGTAGTAGTTATGATTGGCCACTTATCAGTGGACATAAATAATACATTTTTCATGAGTACTTAGATGAGGAAATTTACATGTTACTACCATTAGGATATAACAAGGCTAAACCAAGTCAAGTTTTTTAAAATTTTAAAAGATCATTATATGGTCTTAAACAAACTTCTAGGCAATGGAAGTTGGAGATCTCCAAATTAGCAACGGCTTTCATTAGTCAAAGAATGATTATTCTTTGTTCACAAGATCATCTTCTACAAGTTTCCTCATTGTATTACTTTATGTAGATGACATGTTGATTACAGGAACCCAAAAACATTGGATAATGCTTGATAAAGAGAGGATTTGTATCAAGCATTCACTTTAAAAGATCTAGGAATTGCTATATATTTTTTCAGAATTGATTGTGTCACACTTCACAAGGTTTGCTATTGAATCAAAGAATTTATTATAGATATTCTTTATGATGTCGGGCTTATGCTAAACTAGCTAAATGTCCTCTACCCTCAAGTATGGTTTTTTCTCGATGATTAGGAAGTTTGTTGATGGATCCCACCTTTTATAGAAGTCTTATTGCTTAGTTTTATACTTGACACTTGTCTAAATATTTCTTTTGCTATACACAAACCAAGCCAATTTTTGGATAAACCATGTGATACTCATCTTAAAGTCGCTTTCATGTTCTTCGTTACTTAAGGGAACAGTGAACTTAGGCCTGTTTTACCTTGCTGCAAATTCATTGCATCTTGTCGCCTATTCTAATTCAAAACAGGGGAACATGTCTGGTTGACAAGAAATCTACTTTTGGTTTTTGTGTCTTAATTGGTAGTGCACTAGTATCATGGAAGACAAAAAAAAAAAAAAGAAACTTATGTAGGTTTCTATATTTTACAAGACTTGCAAGTCCTAGTTCAATTATCCATTTATTTATTTTTAAACAATAAGGTAGCTAATTAATATTTTAATAATCCATGTTTACTTCATTTAAACTAAGCACATTGAAATTGTCGAGCATTTCACAAGAGATCAAATTAATCTTGGATTTCTTTGCAAAGTTCATGTCCCTTCTAAGTGTCATTTGGTAGACTTTTTTACAAAATCAATTTCGGGTTTAAATTTATTGTTTTCTAGGTAATTGGGGCCTAGAGGGCTTCCCCTTTGAGAGCAAAAGGGGGGGGGGGGGGGGGTGGAGGGGGATAAAAATTTAAAATAAAATTTTTATTAGGTTTGATTTTTAACGTGAAACAATATTTATAAGTTTTTAAGAATTTTATTTTCAAAAGAAAGCATATATAAGCCACGTAGTCCTAGTCATTAGTGTGTTACAAAACCCCATTTTGAAAAAAACTTTGTTCATTTATAAATTTCACAAAATCTCGTCAAGGAAAAATAGGGGAAAAAATATTAGAAAGACCCAAAATTTTTCCCAAAATTTTTTTTTTAGGCCAGTTTATTTTTGTTTTACTACAATTTAAAGTTATAAAAAAGATCAAAAAAATATTCCATTTCTATTTGTTATAAATGTTGTTAAAAAGCTAAAAAAAATAAAAACTTAAAAACAAAGATCCTAAAAATGAAAAGGTGATAAATATATATATTATGTCGTAAATGAAAAAAGTGGGAAAAATTTTGTTCCCTTTTTTGTTTTTTTGTATTTTATTTAAGACCTATTTTTTTTTTTTTTATTTTAGTACCTAACTTAAAAGACCTTTTTAATAGAGAAAATTAAAAACCCATTTTGACATATTTTTAAAATGAAGTCCTCAAATAAAAACCCCTTTTCAAAATGGACTTTAATAAAAAATCATTATTAAGTAAGAGAAAAAGGAAAATTTGAGGTTTCACTCCAAAATAAGCCCTTAAAACCCTTTGAATTCATTGATAGAGATTTAGAAATTTAAAAAACTAGATTTTAAACCTAGTTTAATAAAAAAAAAAATCATAGTTAACTAGTTTTCATGGGGAAATCTAAAAATTTTATGAACTAGTTACAAAATTGGACCATTAATTAAATAGGAAGTCTTAATAAAAATTGACCATTGAAAATGAGAAAAAAGTTATATTAAAAAAAAAAAAGTTTTAAAACTATAAATGTGAATATATAAAAAAAAGTTATAAATATGAATTAATTAAAAAAAAAAAAAAGAAAGTAAAAATAATTTAGTTGGATAATAAAGAACACTTCAGGGAAATATTAGTTTAAACCTAGAATCTACTTAAGTAATTTAAAAGTGGGGGAAAAAAAGGGGAAATTGAAAGAAAAGGTATAACCAATTTTAATCAACTAAATTCAGAGGTAGTCAATTAATTACTTATATTAGTCAACCACTTTCTCAATTGATTGGATTAGCTTTTAACAATTTGATTGACCATTTCCCCTTCTTTAAAAAATAACAATACTTATTATTTCTAAATTTATTCTAAATAATGAAATCCCATAAAATAAGATATAATCAAAGGGTTTAAAAATTAAAAAAGCTAAAGATCAAAATATTGAAATTTTTTTAATTCTTTTTTAAAAAATTTTTTAAAAAATTTTTGAAGGGAATTTTAAACAAAAAAGGTTTCTAAAAAAAAATTATTTGACTAGTATATAGCTTTGTTTGTTTTTTGTGCTTATAAGTTTAAAAAAAAATAAATCTAATAAAAAATTTGGGGCTAGTTTAAAAAATTTTGTTTGGTGATCGTGTTTGAGTTGTGTAGGGTCCCAAAAAAAGTGCTACCATGGATAGGGGTTAATGAAATATTTTTTATTTTTATTTAGTATTGAAAGAAAGTGCCATGGAAAAAAAGAAAAAAAAGTTAAGAAATTTTTCATTTAAATTTATTAAAAAAAATTGATAAAAATCTATCCACATAGTGGAAAAAAGGGCCAACATTTGAAGCAACAGGGGAAAAAGGGTAGTTTTTGTGTAGGGGGTTAGAATAAAATGCCAACCCCTTTTAAACCTATTTTTAAAAATGGGTTTTAATTGAAATTTTCAACCTTTAAAATGTGGCTAAATGGCTTAGCCCTTTTAAACTTGGGGTTAAAGGGGTTAATTAACTTTTTTAGAGTAATTTTGGTGTTTTTTTATTGTAGCCAGCCCCTTAAAGTAATAGTTTGGTGTCCCTTTTATGAAAACTTGCTGTAATAAAAATTTTTTTTGGGGTTTTTTTTTTTTCTATAACATAATAGAAAAATAAATGCATAAAAAAAATTTCTCCAAATTTTCCCTCTATCATTAAGTGTTTTCATTAAAGGATCATTCTATATTTAAATAAAAAAAAAAGAAAATAAAATCTATTTGTGGGTTCGTGAATAACCCTTTTATTCTTAAAAAATATAAATGAATTAAATAGGCTGGTTTATTTTCACAAAAATTTTTTTTTAATGTCTATTTTTTAAATTTTCCTAAATATTTTTCATAAAAATTATACCACTTTTTCCCATGTGTAATTGGTATTTGTTTTTATTCCAATATTACTCTTTACATTGTTTTACTATACCAAGTAAAATAATTACATGTAATAATGATTATACTTTTATTTAATTTTTTTTAAATTGCTATTTATTTTTTTTTTTATTCTATATAGTTAAAAAAACAGGCTATAAATGGATCAGGGAAATGAATTAATCCATTTAACCTACTACCTACATGTGGTAAGTTGGATTGGGGTAAGCTAAAAATTTTGGCCTGTTATTAAAGAGTCGAATAAATTGTATGTTTTAAAAGGCAAATAAAGAGGTTAAATTTAAAATAACTGGTTTAAGTTGCTTCTACAATTGAGTGAACAATGGAAGTAGGTGAGATAAAAGGGTCCATCGAACGGGGTGGTTTTCCCTCAGCCATTAAAACGTACTTATCTGCTTGATTTTTTCTTGAAAGGTTTGAGTCAAAAATTTTAAATAAAATTATACCCGTTTTATCTCCACTTATTTTTAACTTTAATCGATGGTGTTGGATTTGTTTCGTAAATTCCACGTCTCTGTCTTTAAGACAACCCTTCAATTAACAAATTTCCCCCCCAAAATCCTCGCCCTGCTCCAACAAAAAACGATCCAGCGGGCCCCTGACATGGTCGAAGTGGATGGAACTTTTTTTTAATTGCAAATGGACATAAAGCTTTCTGAAACATGGAAAA
>JBBMOL010003597.1:0-15137 GCA_037954665.1 Laguncularia racemosa | reverse complement strand
ATTGTACATCTTCAATTGTTTGATTAGTGAAAACACAACCGGTATAGACACCGGGCTCCGGCATTGAGCTGGAGAGAGGATGACGCTCAAGGCGGAAACCTCTATAAATATCTGAGCATTCTATTCTTCTCTACTCATTTTATTTACTGCACATGATTGTTCTTCATTATTGTCATTCACGTGATTTTATTAGTAAAGAGTTTTGAATGATTTGCAAAAAGTGAAACTTTAAGTAATTAATCAATTCACCCCCCTCTTGATTAATCTAATTTGGGGGACCAACAATATGTATGATACTTGAGGATTTGGAAGGGTACATTTTGTATTAACCCTACTCGACTCTTGAAGGTGTAGAATCGAGTACTTGAAAAAGTGCAATAACATAAAGGTGTCAGGAATGATAATTGTAAATCAATCACGAGTGGTTGATTTGACATTTAAGTGAAATGGCACAGAGGTGTCGAGAAGT
This sequence comes from Laguncularia racemosa, assembly GCA_037954665.1. Taxonomy (NCBI): domain Eukaryota; kingdom Viridiplantae; phylum Streptophyta; class Magnoliopsida; order Myrtales; family Combretaceae; genus Laguncularia; species Laguncularia racemosa. The sequence goes on along the minus strand of JBBMOL010003597.1, from coordinate 14,668 downwards.
GAGGACTGTAGCTCAACCATGATTGGTTGATTTGATGGTCGAGGAGATTCAAATTATATTACACTATTATTTAACTAATATTTTGTGTCTAGCTGGATCGTTTCTATCCGGTTGGTCTAGCCATCCTTGCTTTATTTGTGATGTGAAATGCATGATCTCTTCCTGTTGTGGTAAATGTGAATATGAGGTGTAACGATTTTGCTTGTGGGATTTCACTTGGTTCCTATTGTTTATCATTGGAATTGTATTCTTTAAATGCTTGATAGTTTACTTTATTTCCTTAAATGTGGATTGCCTTGCGATTACATATTATTCGATCACCTCAAACTAATTAATTAAAGGATTGGAAATTTAACTAAAACTGGATATGCATTTACATAAGATATTGCATGAAATTGAAGGTCATCACTACTACAGGGCTCGCTAGAAGTAATTAGAGGATTAGTGTTCCACCAAGTGCGAACTAAGTGACTAGGGGATTATCTTGCCTTGAAGGTTCCAAGTCCGCCCGGGTCCTTGAGAGTGTTGCTCAATGCATGAGGCACGGGAGCGCTCAGTGTATGAGAATACTCAAGCTGATGATATCAAAGTTTAAAAGATATTTAAATTATCAAAGAGATAAGATATATAAACCAGGTAATGATACTTGGGGACTGATGGTGGCTCTGGAATCCCTAATCTAAGGTTAAGGGGAGTGTAAACCCTAGACTTTACATCGGTTGCCAGAAGACCGCATGAGATGTTGCATTAATATGGTTGTTCATGCATAGTATTGATTTGATAACTTGATTTGAAATTGCTTGTGCGTTGTGTAACATTGAGAGTACTGCACTACCATTCACTGAGTCGTAGTGTGCTCACCCTTCCACAAACAATTTTGCAGGTAAAAATCTTAAGAGCTTAGGATAGGATAAGATGCAAAGTGTCGAGAGTTTTAAAGCTAAGAATGATAAAGTAAGAATTATGATTGGTAGACTATTTAGATGAAATGTTATTTTTAAGACCCTGATGTAAAAATTGAATTTGTGAGACTTAGGGCTTATTCCATTTTACTGATTGGTAGGGGATTCTGATTCTCTACAATCTTGGTTGACCATAGGGAATAGAATCCATAGTTATATTCTCATTGTATGATTTATGAAATATGAATAGCTATAATTGTTTAATTTATTACTTAGAGTCTTAGAATCTCTGACTTATAAGATGGTTATCATGTAAAGAGTGCATACGTGACATGATAGCTTTTAGCGGAAACTTCTAAGCCCCTTTGGGGATGACACAATCTTTGTTGAATGGCTTCATCTGAGGTAAATCCTAAATCCAAAGCTGATATATTAAATAATGAAATATATGCTAAGATGAAAAAGCTATTAAAGGCTCTTAAAAGGGCAAACATAAAGATATCTAAGTTAGAAGCAGAAAATAAGACCTTGAAAAATGAAAAAAGATATTTAAATCAAACAAACAAACTACATTTTGATGATAATGACATCCTAAAGAATGATAATGAAAAAAAATGCATGTTAATTATAATGAATTAAGAAAAGAAAATAGTGTTTTGAAGGATGAATTAAAGATCTAAAAGTTGGAATTGAATATCTATCACAAACAATCAAGAACACCTTCAATAAATTTAATGAAAGTAACAAAAAACTAAACATGCTCATAAGTAGTCAAAGACCTGTAAGTATTAAACATGGACATGGATATGAACATGGTAGCTTATCTAATAATATGAAAAGACTATGTTTATTAAAGGAAGTGAATATGTGAATACTAAACCTATTAAAAACAAGGACATGTTAAAAAGAACTTGAACAATAGTAGCAGAGGATACTTTAGAAGGTACCTTAACATCATAAGTATCCACTTAGAGGAGGGATGATGGGAAAATTTCTGGCACCGTCGACATTTTCATAACTCGATTTGGATGATGATCCAAATCACTCTTATTTTACTTTATGTCTATTATTCTAATAAGTATTTGAGAAATAATCTTATAGGTACAATAATATTTTTCCATGGGATGCTAATATGTCCAACAACAGTTGATGGACACAGAATATTTTCAGATTGACAATCAAGACCCGCTGCGATTGTTTTCCATTCCGAGGCATTGGTACATGAAGGACTTATGATATTTTGTACTTTGTAATTGTTTTATGAACTATTTTGGTTGTATTTTATTTTGGGACACTTTCATTTCCTTGTAATTTTATTTAGGACTAGCCACCTTAAAAGTGGCAAACTTGTAATTTTGACCATTTTCTAACCCTAGGAGTAGCAAGTATTTATACTTGCTTATAGTAGGGTTTGAGGAGGCCATTTTGCATATTAGACACAAACACTTCACGTGTGGGAATTAGGGTTCATCCTAGTTCTAATCTCTTATCAATTTCAACCCAAGAATTGGAATTGTGGCGAGTGCAACAAGGAAAAATTGTGAGTCATATCGATTTCTTTCTTTATTGTTTTTCATTTCTTCTCTAGTGAGTCATATCTAGGGTGGATTTGAAGTTTCTTGAACTTATTTGTGAGTGTAATTCGTGAACAATTGTCTTGTTAGATTGATTGTTCTTTTAGTACTTAAATTCAATATCATTTTAGTGTTGGCGTGAATTGGAATTGGAGGAAGAGTGGAAATCACGGTTTGGATGCCATCCATTTTGGTTTGATTCGCGTGAATTCAATTATTTTTGTTATTATATGGTGAAGATTACAAATAGGGATTGCAATTACATCATTTGATCTTTGGTTTTCCATAAAATCTCTAAAGGTGTTCACGTGAATTGTCATCTAAGTGGAACGGTTAGTATGTGATTTGTGAATTGTTTTTCTTGAATCATTTTGATTGTGCTTGAACTTGATTTTGAGCACATCATCTTTTGGTATTAGAGCACAAGTTGAGAGAAGGGATAAGTGTTGGTTGATTTCGCGATCATCACTTTCAATTAGGGTTCTTCATTTTTGAACCGAAAATTGTGTGTAGTGATTTCGAGTTGCGAAAATTGTCTTGGTTGAAATTCTAATTTGCTGTTGTTGGAGTTGGATTGGAGGGATTGTTGTAGCTTCTTGTGGTTGATCATTTTCGTGGAAGGGAAGGAGAGTAGAAGTGTTGTTAATTCAACATTTTTTTTTAACTTAAAAGATTGCCTATTCTTGCCATGATTAGCTTGTTGCTTAAAGGAGCTTTTGGAGTGTTGTTGTTGTGAATCCATTGTGTAAAGTCGGAATTGGGGAAGTATTTTACAGATTTGCATTGTGTTGAATAGAAAGGAATCTATTTGAATTCAAACACATCAATTAAGTTGTGGGAGTTAATGAGTGTTATTTGAATTTGAAATTCATTTCTTACCAATTGAGGAAGGATTGCAATTAGTAAAGAGGTTGAAATTCAAATTTGAATTGCTGTCTATTTGTTAAGTTGCGGATTTAAATTTGTGGAAAGTGGAGTATATCTTGTTATACTTGCCGTGGAAGTGGAAGTGTATTTATGTTTTTACCATTTGTTATTGTTGTCGTGGAAGTGGAGTGTAATATTTGTGTTGTTGCCGTGGGAGTTGCTTGTGAAGGAGTGACTTGTGGAACTTAGAAAATTTCTTGCACCGTGATTTTGAAAGAAGTGGGAAATATTATTATTGTGGTGATTGAATTTAATATGCAACGTGTATAAAAAAGGTGTGTGTATAGCATTGCATTGCTGTGTTAAGCAAATAGTGAGTGTATAGTGTTGCATGTGGAGGTGAATTATATAAGTGTTACACCATGTTGTGTTAATGTGTTGTGGAGAAGAGTACTACACGTGGGTTGTAATCGCATACTTGTGAAGTTAAGTGGAGTTGTTTGTTTTCCTTTTTGTAGTTGCTATTGTGCGGCGTTAAAGGAAGTATAGTTGTGAAGTGTGTTTCCTTGCTCTAAATTGTCTTTGAGGATCAATATACGGGGTCTACAACTATGTCGAATGATAGTGTGAATGGGGGAATTGGTGATGAAGCAATAGTCAGGTTGGTGGAGGTTAGGGTCATAATGTTGCAGGTAGGAGAACTTTGGAAGAACAGCTCCAGGATCTTACTACTATAGTTGCTACTCTAGCAACTAGAATTGACTGAATGACATTACCACAACACCAGTGGTAAACCAGCCGACACCACCTTAAGTAGCTCCATAGAATCTTCATCGAGACTGAGTAGTGGGAGATGGGAATCTGAATAGAAGGATAGGTGAGGAGCATCTTCCATACAGGGAAGAGAGGGATGACAATTTTGGGGCAAACCTATCCCAGAATAGGGATTTCAAGCCACCTCGGGGCTTGGAATATGTGAAACTGCAGATGCCTTCTTATGATGGTAAGGGATCAGCTGATGAATATTTAGATTGGGAGGACAAGGTTGAGGGTATCTTTAAATATTATGAGATCGATGATAGTACTAGGGTACGATTGGCTACTGTCAAGTTTATAGGGTACGTTGTATTATGGTGGAAGAATCTGATTATCAGTAGGCGAAGGGATGGAGAGGCTGAGATTCAGACCTGGAGGGATATGAAAAGTGTATGAGAAAAAGGTTCATTCTTGAGCACTACAAATAGGAACTGTTTATGCGACTGTAGACATTGAGGCAGGGAGGCAAAACAGTGGATGATTATGTGCAAGAGTTTGAAACCTCATGATTAGGTGTGGGGTCCATTGAACTCCGAACAAACTGTAGCACATTTCGTCTCAAGTCTAAAATATGAAATAGCGTGTGTTGTTGAGCTGCAGTGCTATAGTACACTTGATGAGGCTATTCAGTTAGCTTGAAAGTAGAGAGGAAAGGAGGTCCAACTTGTTTAGGGCTCCGAGCAGTAAGCCCAGTGCTATTACTAGACCTATATCAGTGATGATCGATCAGGGGGAACAAAAGCGGTAGGTGAGGCAGTGAAGGCAATAGACAAAAACTACCCCAACTATTATTAGAGAAAATTTACCTACTGGGAAGGGTTTAAAGAGGTAATGACTCTAGATGTGAGGCAGACTGTTCCCGGATCTACTAGTAGGAAGGTACGCTAAATAAAGTGCTTTAAATGCATGGGATTTGGGCATATGGCAGCACAGTGTCCAAATAAGAGGGTGATGACTATTATAGAGGACACTAGGGAGGATATTGGGGATGACCACGATCAGATTGAACCTATAGAACTGTAAGAATATTATGATGACCAAACTACAGACGCACCTGAGGAGCGTACAGGAGAAAAGTATCTACCCATTAATGTGTTACGCAGGGTTCTAACTATATCTCCTAATATAGTGATTTACATAGGGAGAACATATTTCACACCTCTTGCAGAATCGGAGGTAACCTTTGTGTACTCATCATCGATAGTGGTAGTTGTACGAATGTTATATCTGCGTGTGTGGTAGACAATTACATCTGTTACTATTCCACATCCTAGCCCTTACAACTTGCATTGGCTGGATAATCGAGGTAATATGTATGTTACCCTTAGGGCAAAGGTTCTGTGATGTCGGGCAGAAATATCATGATGAGATCCTGTGTGATGTAGTCCCTATGCATGCATTCCATTTACTGTTGGGTCAGCCTTGGTTATTTGATCGACGGGTGTTACATGATGGGTTTAGAAATCTACATGTTTAACATGGGACAATTACACATAGTTCTATCGCCAATGACTCCATCTGAGGTCCATGGGTTTCAGGAACAAATCAGATAACATCACTACCTTTGATAGCCGGAAGAGCAGGACAACAGAGACATTAGGGTTCAGTTCCAAAACTGATTCATCTAGATTTGAGGGCAAATCTTTTAGAAGCCCGAGGAGATGATGGGAAAATTTCTAGCACGTCGACATTTTCAAAACTCGATTTGGATGATGATCCAAATCACTCTTATTTTACTTTATGTCTATTATTCTAATAAGTATTTGAGAAATAATCTTATAGGTACAATATATTTCTCCATGGGATGCCAATATGTCCAACAATAGTGATGGACACAGAACATTTTCAGATTGACAATCAAAGACCCGCTGCGATTGTTTTCCATTCCGAGGCATTGGTTCATGAAGACTTATGATATTTTGTACTTTGTAATTGCTTTATGAACTATTTTAGGCTGTATTTTCTTTTGGGACACTTTCATTTCCTTGTAATTTTCATTTAGGACTAGCCATTTTAAAAGTGGCAAACTTGTAATTTTGACCATTTTCTAACCCTAGGAGTAGCAAGTATTTATACTTGCTTATAGTAGGGTTTAAGGAGGCCATTTTGCATATTAGACACAAACACTTCATGTGTGGGAATTAAGGTTCATCCTAGTTCTAATCCTCTTATCAATTTCAACCCAAGAATTGAAATTGTGGTGAGTGCAACAAGGGGAAATTGTGAGTCATATCGATTTCTTTCTTTGTTGTTTTTCATTTCTTCTCTAGTAAGTCATATCTAGGGTGGATTTGAAGTTTCTTGGACTTATTTGTGAGTGTAATTCGTGAACAATTGTCTTGTTAAGATTGATTGTTCTTTTAGTACTTGAATTCAATATCATTTTAGTGTTGGCGTGAATTCGAATTGGAGGAAGAGTGGAAAATCACGGTTTTGATGCCATCCATTTTGGTTTGATTCACGTGGAATTCAATTATTTTTGTTATTATATGGTGAAGATTACAAATAGGGATTGTAATTACACCATTTGATCTTTGGTTTTCCATAAAATCTCCAATGGTGTTCACATGAATTGTCATCTAAGTGGACCGGTTTGTATGTAATTTGTGAATTATTTTTCTTGAATCATTTGATTGTGCTTGAACTTGATTTTGAGCACATCAATACTGTAGCAAACTATAGGTATGGGTATAATTAATAGCATCTAAGGCAAAGCCATCATATCAAGTAAATCAAAGGTATAATATATCTCTTATGCGTGTTTATTTTGCAAAAAAGTAGGCCACATAAAAAAGTATTACTTTTACAAAGAAACAAGCGCAGTACACATCAAGTTAAGAAATAAGAAAAGGCGAGCTTATCTTATCAAGGACTCAAGCTTGTTTAGGTTCCTAAAAAGGTTTGATCACCTTTTGTATGATTGTAGCAACAAGGAACAAAAATGATAGGCACTTAATATTTGGACAGTGGGTGTTTAGGTAATATGACAGGAGATGTGTCCTTGTTCATAGCATAATGTAGAAGGAGAAAGGATACAAAGATTTGGAATGATAGCAGAGGTAAAATTATAGGAATAGGTATGATTGGTCATCCTCTATATTAGATTGCAAATATTTCTTTAGTAAAGGACTAAAACATAATCTATTAAGCATAAATCAATTATGTAATAAAGGTTATAAATGATCTTTGAAAAGAGTAAATGTTATGCTTACAATACTGAAGGAGTAAAATTGTTAAAAGGTTTAGGAAAAGGAACATATATCTAATTACACCATCTGATATGAATGATGAATGCTACTTTTTGACCATAAATGAAAATATACATGCTTGGCATAAAACATTTGGCCACGTGAACTTTAATCAATTGTTGTTGGTTTGCTTAAATTTAGCATAAAGCATGATATTAAATGTACAACTATTTAAAGAACAAAATGGCTTCAATTACTCATAAAGTAAAACTATGATTTTTACAAAAAGACCACTTGAATGTTACACCTTGATTTGTTCAGAGCTATAAGAACCTTAAGTTTAGGAGGAAATAATATGGACTTGTGATTGTTGATGATTTTTCAAGATTATACATAAGTATTTTTGCTAAAACGTAAGTTGATTCCTTTAATATGTTTCAAAATTTTGCTAAACAAATGCAAAATGAGAATAGAAATTCTATTGTTGCTTTAAGAACAATCATGGCAAAGAATTTGATAATACTCTTTTTGTAACTTTTTGTGAAGAACATAAAATAAATCATAATTTTTCAACACCTTATGCACCCCAACAAAATGGAGTATATTAAAGAAAAAATAGGACAATACAAAAAATGGCATGTTGTATGTTAAATGAAAGTAGAATAGTTGAATACTTTTAGTTTAAGGCTATTGTAACTACTTGCTATATAATGAATAGAGTATATATTCAACCTAATACTACAAAAACATCATATGAATTGTTCTATGGTAGAAGATCATCTGTTTCATACTTACATGTGTTTAGATGTACATGTTTTGTGAAAAAGAATGCAAATAATCTTAGTAAGTCTAATGAACGATCAGATGAAGAAATCTTTTTGAGATATTCACAAAATAATAAAGCTTATTGTGTTTTCAATAAAACAACAAAGTAGTTAAAGAACCTATTAATGTGCATTTTCTTGATAAAGTGAAAGATGATTTTGATGATGATGAAGTGTTTTTTCCTATGAAAGAAGATAATAATAATGAACCTAAACCTAATATAGTTAAAAAGCAAGAACCATCTGATGAAATCCTAAAATCTGATAACTTAGAGACTAAAGTAGAAGGTAATCTAAAAATCAAAGTTGGTAAACTCGAAAGTTAAAAAACCTAGAAGTTTAAATCATCACATCCCCCTAATTGGAATTATTGGTGATATAGAATTAGGAATGAAAAGTAGATCTAAGTTGCAAGAACTTGAAAATCACTTTACTTTGTTATCGAAATTTGAACTAAATAAAATTGATGAAGCATTAAGTGATAATAATTGATCAATGCAATGTAGGAAGAATTAAGTCAATTCCAAAAAAATAATGATTGGAATCTAGTACTAGACCTCATAATAAGTCGATAATAGGAACTAAATGGGTTTTTAAAAATAAACTAGATGAAAATGGAAAAATTATAAAAAAATGAAGCCAAGCTTGTAGCTAAAGGGTGTTCACAAGAAGATGGCATAGATCATGATGAAACATATGCTCTTGTTGCTAAATTTGAAGCTATACGGATTTTGCTTGCCTATGCTTATTTTAAGAATTTTAAGTTGTTTCAAATGGATGTGGAAAGTGCTCTTTTGAATGGTTGTATCAAAGAGGAAATGTATATTGAACAACCTCTTGGATTTGACAATCCTTTTAAGCCTAAATATGTTTTTAAGTTAAGAAAAGTTTTGTATGGAATTAAATAAGCACCAAGAGCATAGTATGAGAGACTTAGTGAGTATCTTATCTCTAGTGGCTATTAAAGAGGTACAATTGACACAATTTTATTCTTGAAAACAGTATTATAATGATACATTATTTGTATAAATCTATGTTGATGACATAATATTTGGATCAACTAATAAAAAATATTGTCAAGAATTTACAAAGGTTATGCAAGCAAAATTTAAAATGGCAATTAATAGGTGAGTTAAATATGTCTACACTTAAGCAAACAAAAGAAGGAATTTCCATTCATCAAGAGAAGTATACTACATAGATATTGAAAAAGTTTAGATATGAAAATTCAAAGGAAGTTGCTACCCCAATAAGTTCTTCCACTAGGTTAGATCTTGATTCTCAAGGTAAGAAAATCAATAAAAAATTATATAGAAATTTAATTAGTTCACTTATGTATTTGACTGCATCTTATTAGATATTTTGTTTTCTATTTGTATTTGCACAAGATTTCAAAGTAATCTAACTAAAACATATTTCAAAGCTATTAAAAGAATTTTCAAATAAATTGCATTTCACTACAAAATTAAAGAATTTGGTATCCTAAAAACCAAGTTTTGAATTAATTAGATACTCAGATATTAATTATGTAGGATGCAAAGTGGATAGAAAAAGTACTTTTGGTACTTATCATTTCTTTAGAGACAAAACTAATTTCTTGGTCTTCTAAGAAACAGAACTTAGTTGCTCTATTAACATTAGAAGCTGAATATGTTTCAATTAGAAATTGTTGTCCACAAATTCTTTAGATAAAACAACAATTGCAAGATTATGGATTAATTTATAAAAATATTCCTATAAGATGTAATAATACAAGTGCTATAAATTGAAAAAAAATCTTATGCATCATTCAAGATCTAAACATATAGAAATTAGACATCATTTTATTATGGATCATGTTGTGAATGGAAATATTAATATTGAATTTATATCTACTGAAAATCAATATGTAGATATTTTTACAAAACCCTTTAGATAAAAATAGGTTTTTAATGTTTGAGAAATAAAATTGGTATGTATAATTCTTTTTATTAATGTATTTAGTTTATATTTTTCTAAACGTGTATTTTTTTTAATATGAATTATGGTAAATAAAAGCACGACTTTTTATGGAAAATATGTAAAGTAATAGATCCTCATAGCCGTTAGAGCACCTTTTCCAACTTTTTAAATCAAAGACTAATTTAGAGAGTAAACCTTCTCTCTCTTAAAAACTACATCTTGAAACTAACCAAACTCTAGGCTTCTTCATGGTTGAATTTCCAAAAGAAACTTGAACACTACTCAATTTCAATTTTAAAACCCTAAAATGGCTCTAAGAAAACATCTAGAATAGCATTTAGGGGTTTCAAATCCAAGAAAGTCAAAGAAACCATCACCTTTATAGATGAATCATCTGATTATGAGGAAATGGTATCTTTTAACAAAGATAAACAAAGGAAAGAAATAAGGTTGAAAAGAGTGCATAAACTTGTTAAGGAGGTATTTAATAAAGAGGAAAGTGATAATGAGGAAAGGTTAAGTGAAAGTGAGTTCGTCAAAGATGCTTCTAAGAATGATGACACAAAATCAAACCTTGAGATTGAAACTAACTATAAAGAATCCCAAACGAAGAATCTAAAACCAAAGAAAAAAGAAAAGGGTGAAGAAGAGAAAATCTTCTTCTAAATTAACATTCGACAACCTTTGACCTAAGAAAAGGAAAAGAACTTCATATAAGGTATTACATTGTTCTTTCATGGATTTCAAGTTTCATAGGAATAATGGTTTTTACTAGGATCACTAACTGGATTGTATAAGTGTGTAAAAATTTGTGTAATGTGACTGATCTTATAGATGAGGATTTAGTAAGAGAATTTTACAATAATCTAGATATGTTAGATGGTTTTGTTTTGAAATCACGAGATTTGGGAAAAATCTAGAAAGTTTAGTTGAAAAGATCTTATTGAATGTTTTAACATAAGAGATGAAAAGGATAATTAAAGGTTGGTTAATCCTACAAAAAGTGATGTTTTTGAGGAAATTAATGATGGTGTTAGAGATTTTGTAGAAAAAGATATATTTTCTATTGAATTCGAATTGTTGATAAGGTTATAGCATAAGGCTGTTACAGATTGTATTACTGCTAAATAATGGGACTAAAACATAGTTTCTAAGATAAGGCAATAATAATCCTAGCTATTAAAAAGAAACTAAAAAATTGACATGCTAAGTAGGATTTTGAAACACATGTAGAGGATTAGAGGATACAGACCTTATGGAAATCTCTTAATGAAGCTATTCAGTTTCAAGAATCTTAGTTTATCTAAGAAGATTAAGTCACCAACTAGACTAAAAAGAATTGGAGAAACAAATTTGAAAGATATGAATATTCTAGTAAAGGATAAGTTTTGGTTCTTGAAAGATGCAGCATGGTATAGACATCTTAAGTTTAGTCAGATGAAGTTTGATTGGAAAAAGGTGAAGGCAATTGCTAAGGGGGAGCTTTCATTGGACTCAAAAGTGGTTTAAAGGATTCAGAACAATCTAAAAAGGAGGCAAACACATCACTAAGAGAGCTGGCAAGGAAGTTCTAAAGGAGAAGAAGAAGAAGAAAAAGTTTAAAATTAAAACTATAGGGAAAAGTTGAGATCAATGAAGAAAGGGAAGTTCATGAAGATGATGAGTCAGAAAGTCACTTGGAAAATGTCCCTGTTAAACTACCTAAAGAATCTTCAAAACCTATCATCAATGCTGACATCATTGATTTAATGGAGAAAAGGTTTGTTGCAATGAGGAAAGACTTTGAAAATATAGTGCTAGATGCCATGAAGGGTTTTGAAAATCCTAATCCAACCTATCCTAACACTGATCCTTCATCACCATCCTTTGAATCAATTTAGATCATCTTCTCCTAGAAAGAGTCTTGCTACTTCACAAGCTAATGTTGAACAAAAATAAAAAAATCTACACCAACTTCTCTAGTTACCTCAAATAATAAATCACCATCATCCTAAGCCTAAACCTTCTCACAAAGAATCTAAATGAATTGACACAAATATGCAGATCATTCTTTATCAAACCTCTGGATTTCAAGAAATTCAATCTCAAACAACTTGATGATGCTCTTACTTCAAGAAAGTTTGGAAGATTTAAAAGATTTGCTAGAAGTCTATCAAGAAAACTAAAAACAAAGAAAAATTAATTGATGTTTTTACTATTTAGAATTTCTTATTATCTGTTTTAAAGTACTTCTGATGTACTACTATTGCATTTGACTTTAATGAAAAATCTCTCTTATGTTAATGTTCTCACTAGTATTTTTTTTTATTTATGTATCTACTGATAATAAAAAGGGGGAGAAAATATATGTGAAAAAATAAATAAAAGCTAAAAGGAATCTGATAATAGTTTTGATAATAACAAAAAGTTAAGAAATTACTAAGTTATTAAGGTGTGCAGTTAAATAATATACAAGTAATTTAGTTTAATTAAAGAGCATTCTCAAAGAGAAGTTTTCCCCTTTAGTTTTACTTAGAAAGTAACTTAAGGGCTAACTTAGAGAGTACCTACTATATGGACTCTTAAGTTTCTACTTAGAAGGTAGCTTAAAGACTAATCAAATAGTAGACTTGCTGCACGAACAAAAATTGCAAAAACAAATAGCATGCTGTAAAACGCATTTATCCTTGAAGTTTTAATCAACTTGAAGGCCTAGCTCCAAAGTTGAATGTATTTGGGTAATAAATTCAAAATATTCCACATATTTAGTTATATATCCAAGAAATTTCAAGTTATAATCAGTTTAAAGATTAAAATTAAAGTTAGTCTAGATATGATAAAGTAAAGTTTGTTTGATGAAGATTTATATTTTTAAGGTCTTAAAGTAACATTTAGGGAGTAGAAAACATTAAAAAAAGGATAACAAACAAAATACACTCCCATTTCTAAGGGATATGAAGTCAACATTTTTTGAAGATATTATCCACAAACTTCGTTAACAACATGGAATTGATCAATGAACATTTTTGAATTTGAGATATGTATAAAAGATATGATTTCTAGCAAATGAAAAATATCTGGAACAAATTTTATCTCCAACATCTAGCTTATCCTCTTCTAGTCGTTGCATGATTTAAAGTTAAAAATACCTTAGCGTCTAAGAAAAACATAACACGAATATTATATATATATATATATATATATACTTAACATTCACTATGCAAAATTCTGTTACCTTTCATTTTTTATTATTTTATACTGAACTTAGTGAAGATTCCATTATCATTATTCCTCATTAATTTTAATACTTTATGATAGGTAAATTACAAATAGGCTCTGAGTTCAAAGATAACTAAGTGATAGCATGAAGTCTGATAGAGTGAATTGTGGTCACTATTTGTAAATTTTTTCTTGATTAGATATAGTGGAATATATCGATTGTGGCATTACCCACGGGTCCCTAGCTTGGAGTTAGAAAAAGAAGATTGAAGATCAAGGCGAAACCTCTATAAATCCTTATGCAAAATTCTTGTACTCTACTCTTTTATTTTCATGCATTTAATTATTTATTATATTTGCAAAGAAAATTCAAAGAAATAATTTATAAACAAACTAATTGGGGGACATGGTCTAATTTTTAAGAAAGAAACTTAATTTTTTTTAGCAACCAATTCATCCCCTCTTGGTAATCTCTTGGGGCCATAAATAAATAAATAAATAAAATAAAATAAAAAATTCAGGGGCCAGTTCACCTAATTTGAGTTAGCCTTTTCCTTGTCTAATTCAAAAAAAAAAAAAGATTTTGGAGGATTCTAAAGAAACTTCTTGTTATAAGCTAGTACAATCAAAACTTACCTTAGCTAACCTTTTACATGACATAGCAGATATTTAAAGAAAGTTATGATAAATATGAAAATTACATCTAACTCCCAAAGTACACATTATGTGTATATATGTGAATATCTTTAAAGAAAGATTCACTTGTCACAAATATCTTACCACTTCCATACTATAAATAGAGGATCACTCCACTAGTCTAAAAGATTGAAACTTTTTTGCAAAATTGATTACTCTTGTGTTATGCAATTCTCTAACTTAAGTGTCTAAGTCAAAATTGCTGGAGATAACTTAACTCTCAATAATTCATGTTTGTTCATCTTATTGTTACATTGATTCTCTAACTTCAGTGTCTAATGCACAATGATAATACGTGTTTACATACCAAAGTGAAAATTGCTACGCATGTGATTTGATAATTCCATTGATTTATTTTTATTTATTTATTAATTATTATTATTATTATTATTATTATTATTATTATTATTATTATTCAGAAGAAATGGATTTGGAGCTGTTGTAGGTGCCATGGAGGGTTAAATCACGCATTAAAAAAAAATTATTCCTTTACCAAACCATGAGGGCATTATCCTCTACACCCTGATATCTTAGTGTATCCTAAAATAACTCTTGTAATCCTTGTAAATTATTATATATGAGCACTATATACTACTTTTTTTATATAAAGAGCATGATCAAATTATGTCATTTTTTAAAATCCCAAGTATCCATCAAAAATA
>JBBMOL010003596.1:0-15144 GCA_037954665.1 Laguncularia racemosa | reverse complement strand
TCCGATTGGCGTCTTGTTATTATTTTGATTCCTCGCTGCAAGGGAAATTTTTCGATTTTTATATTATATTAGTTGGGATCGCTCGGTCTCCCTGATCGCAACACGACCGTGCAATCCGACGTGCTCATTTTTGTCCATTTTCTCCACCGACATGTGCGTATCTTTCAACGTCAACACAAGCATCCCTTGGTTCCCAAAGTTCAACTCCGTTTCACCCTGTTTTGCTGTTGTTTCTCATCTCCTCTAGCATGGGCGTGTTGTCTCATGTGTTGCTGCTGCTCAGCCTAGTTAGCACGACTGAATTACTTTGTGTGGATGTCCTCCTTTCCTTGCTGATCTCATATATCGATGGGTTTTTTTTTTTTTTTTTATTGTTGAACACATCCATATTGATTCACGTGTTTGGACTTCCATCTTATAAAAATTTAATTTTTAAGTAATTTTTCTATTAATTCATAAATTATAATTTAAAAACTCTGAATTTAAAATAAATATTAATTAAGTACATTATTCATAAAAAATATAAAAAAATTAAATAAAAAGTTATTCTAATTTATATAAATAATTAGTATTTTATCACTCTTTTATCACTCTTTATCACTCTAAATCCCATACTAAAAGGGCAACCTAAATGTTGAATTTATATTGCTCATGAAATGTGAGAACCAACTTATCCCATGTATTGACTTAACTGAGATCTAATTGTGCATACTAGGCTAAAGAAGGACTTGTAAGGCTATATTGAAATGTTTGAGCCAAGAGTTAGTTGTATTGTGCATACTTGCTCATCTTGTGCACATATAGCCTTATGTGCATCTTAGGATAGCTAATGCCATCACATTTGTTGAACTTTGGCACTTTAATGATTCCTGGTAATGATATGCCAATTACAATTAACAATCAACACAATTATATTCTGAGACAATTAGACAATCCCTAAATTGAAAAGTCAATTTCAACACCAAACTCTAATTCACACCAAGAACAAAACAAAGAAGATTCAATTTTCTTACCAGATATTACACACTAGTAGAAGAAGGATCGAGCTTGGTATGTTGATATGACACACAACAATTCCTAGCCTTTTACTTGCCATAATCCACAAAAGATAGATATGAGTGGATAAAATGAGAAACCCTCAATTTCATGTGTATTTTCTCTTGTCTTTACCGAAAAGAATAATGCCCTTTTGTGTCCCTTTTACAAGTATTTGTAATAGTCCCTCATATGAAAACAAATGTAAAGAAAATAAAGGAAAAAACAAAAGTAAATGGTTGGCTCCCAAATAGTCCATGTCGGTTCAAAAGTGAGCCGTGAGTCATCTTCTAATTGACTTGGTTGTCATCTCGAAGCATTGATAATTGCACCTAATTAAATGTAAAGCAATCATGTAAAAGGAATGAAGACGCTATGTGAGTGTCTTCGGGTTCCATCTGGTTAAACAAGACTCTCAATGTAAGACTCTATAGTCCTTTAGCTCTAGCTCGAGTAATGGGTCTTGTTACTGAAATGGTTTAATTCCCATTATCTCCTTAGGTTGTGGAAAATTTGCCCTTAAATCTAATGGGTCTTCAAGAAGATCTTCTAATAGGTAAGGTGATATATCTACAACATTGAATGTAGGAGAGACGCCATATTCTCCTAATAACTCCACCTTGTAAGCATTGTTGTTGATGTGCTTCAGAATTTTGAATGGTCTATCTGCTCTAGGTGAAAGTTTATGTGATTTCTTGTTAGGAAACCTATTTTTGCTAAGATGAATCCAAACTAAGTCACCTAGATTGTAAATCTTAGCTTTCTTGTGTTTGTTGCCTTGAAGTTGCTGCTGCGCCTGAGTTTTTTTAAGAGGTTTAGAAGCCTTTTAATGAAGCTTCCGAATCTCCTTAGAATGCTCCACTCCAATCAAAATTTCTTCCTTTCTTTTTGGGTTTGCTATTAAATCAAAGGAAAGGGTAGGATTATAGCCATACACGACTTCAAAGGGAGACTTGCTAGTGAGTTAACCTATTGTAAGAAAACTCAACAATAGGGAGACGTAAGTCCCAATCGGTAAGATTCTTGCCAACTGTTGCTCTTGGTAAGGCACTAAGAGTATGATTGACAACCTCTATCCGATCGTCAGTCCGAGGATGACAAGATGTATTATACATGAGTTTAGTACCAAGTTGCTTCCAAAGTGTCCTCTAGAAGAAGCTAGGAAACTTAATCTCTCTATCAAACACTATGTTGTGGGGAACACCATGTAATCTTACAATTTCTTGCAAAAAAAGGTTAGTAATAAAAAGTGCATCATCTGTTTTGTGGTAAGGTACAAAGTGTGGCATTTTACTAAATGGCATGACCATCCACTTACACAAACCATGTTGTTTTTTGAAAGCAATCTTCCACTCATCTCTACCCCTCATACGAATTTGGTGATATTTTCTTTTAAAGCCTACTTTATAGAATACCTATGCACCATTCAATTCATCTAGCATATCATCAAGTCTAGGAATGGAATACCTATATTTGATGGTAATTTTTTTTATGGCTCTACTGTCAATGCACATTCGCCAAATGCCATCCTTCTTTAAAACAAGAAGTGTCAAACAGCACAAAGACTAGTACTCTCTCTGAAAAACCCCTTTCTACTAACTCATCCACTTGTTGCTTCAATTCTCTAGCTTCTTTAGGATTCATGTGATATGCAAGTTGATTTGGCTAGACTGATCTAGGTTGTAAATCAATCACATGCTCAGTGCCTCTCATGAGTGGTAATCCCTTAGGTAACTCATCAAGGAATACATCTATGTACTCATCTAGCACCTGGTTCACAACTGGAGGTAACTGTTCTCGCCCATTAACCTCCAACACATATTTCATCTACAATAGATACACTAGTCTCTCTTCTTGAATTGGCTCTTCCAGTTCATGTTGTCTTACAATAAGGTCTTCTTTTTAATAGTTTTATTGATTTTCTCTATGCTTCTTGTACTTCAATTGGTGACATGGGATTCAACACAATGTGCTTGCCATCCTTTTGGAACACATAGGTGTTCCTAAATCCATCATGCAACACCCTCCTATCATATAACCACGGTCTGCCAAGTAGTATATGTGATGCACAAATAGGAAGAATATCTCAGTCAATCTCATCATGGTATCTCTCTTTTATGCTGAATGGAACCTTAGCCCTTTAAGTAACATGTAAACTACCTTGTTTACTCAACCAATGTAGTTTATATGGCTTAGGGTATGGGGTAGTGATTAGTTTCAACTTATTAACTAATAAAGCAGCTACTACATTGGTGCAACTACCACCATCAATAATAAGAGCACAAAGGTTACCTTAGACCCTGTAGGAAATATGGAATAGGTTCTCCCTCTATTCTTCCTCATTAGTAGGAAAAGTAGTCATCACCCTGTACAACATATTGATAGCCAAATACTGATCATTCCCCTTATCCTCATAGACCTCAATATTTGCATCTCCATAATACTCATCTAATACTACTAACAAATTTGTTGGCTCATTCATCTCTTCCTAATCATCCTCACACTCCACGTTTATAATAGTCATCACCTTTTGTTAAGTTCTCTAATTTAGTTTTGATGTTAACAAAAGAGGATTAATGTGTAACGTATGTTTGAGCTTGTCAGAAGTTGTTTCAGAAAATAATAAGTGATTTTTTCTAAATTGAACAAAGAGACAGAAGCTTGTTTAGAACCTTCAACGGTGTTATACAGACTGTTTTGTTTTGACAAAAGGTATTTCAGAAGTTGTGGAGTGTATCTGTAGTTCTCGTGTTAACCTTTCAGAAGCACTTTCAAAACCTTTACAATAGGAGAATAGTTGACAGGTTTGTTTCAGAAGCACTTTCAGAACCTGTACAACAGGAGAACTGTTGACAAGTTTTGCTTCAGAAGCTCTTTCAGAACCTTCCATGCCTATCACAATTTTTTCTAGATTTTGTTCTAATTTGTATATCGATAGTTTTTAATAAATTTCAAGGCTTAGCTCCACATGTCAAGTATATTTGGGTAATATACTTGATGTGTTTTACTAAAGTATGATTTTATATCATGGGGTTTTCAATTTACATAAAGTTTTACAAGATTTTATTCAAAAATTTTATTTTATGATAAAGTGAGATCATATAAGATTTACAAGTTTTATCAAGATTTAAATCTAGATATTTGTGCTATATTTTGGGAGATCCAGCAGTTACAAAGATAAGGATAAGAAATATGGTTGTTACATGAAGATATGGTTCCACAATATATGGGATATCAATATAAGGTTCCATAATGTGAGGGATATCTTCAACAAACTTGATCCAAGGAATATCTCCAAAGAAGATCTCGGTTAAACTGATTTATCCAAGCTTATCCTCATCAAAAATATCACGGAATGCAGATCCTCTCCAACAAATTCAACTTATTTTTGAAATACAAAATTTCAAAAATAAATTCAAGCTTGTCACGTGGAACTTCATGAACGTTACATTCTCAAAAGTAACCGTTATGTTCTCTTCATAAAAGGAGTGTTCAGTTCAAATAAAAAAAAAAGGGAGAGAACGTTCTTCAGAGAAAAAAAAAAAACACGGAAAAGAAAAGGCTCATACATCTTCAAGCACAAAATTTTTTACATATACATGTGATCTAGTTTATAGAGGAAATTTGATATTCGTCATTGTTATTGTAATTCCTTTCTTGTATAAGGAATTGATAGTTGTTTCATCACTGTAGTTTGAGTGATAAGCTTAGTGAAGAAGCTAGAAAGACTCTGCAGTGAGACTTCACCTTGAACAGGCTTATTTTGTACACTTTCAATTTGTTTGATATAGTGAAACATAACCGGGACCCCAGCGTAGAGCTGGAAGAGAGGACTGACACTCGAGGCGGAACATCTATAAATCTCTGAGCTTTCTATTCTTCTCTACTCATTTTATTTATTGCACATAATTGTTCTTCATTTTTGTTATTCACGTCATTTTGTTAGTCAAGAGTTTTTGAATGATTTGCAAAAATTAAAATTTCAAGTAATTAATCAATTCACCCTCCTCTTGATTAATCTAATTGGGACTAACAATTGGTATTAGAGTAGGACTCATCTATTTTGAGTGATCCAAAATGGTTGAAAATAATGTTGCAATTAATCGAGCTCCTTACTTCGATGGCTCAAACTTCTCATATTGGAAGATGCGTATGGAAACTTACATTAAAGCTAATGATTATGACTCATGGCAGGTCATTTCACTTGGGGACAATGTGATCACCTTGAACGGAAATTCGACCTTGTTAGATTCTAAGAAGAAAATTATCGAGAAGAATAACAAAGCAAAAAAATTTTTACTGACTACTATTGCTCCATCAGAGTTCTATTTGATATCATCGTGTGCAAGTGCAAAGGAGATTTGGGATATCCTATCCGATACATATGAAGGGACTGATACCATCAAGGAAACCAAGATAAATGCCTTAATTCAACAGTATGAATTATTTAAGTTTAAGTCTAATGAAGATGTCAAAGATGCTTTTAACAGGTTTACAGCTATTACAAATGATCTTGCATCACTTGGAAAGAAACTTCCAGATCCAGATCTTGTGAGGAAAATGCTGAGGATATTGCCACCATCTTGGGATGAAAAGAAAACTACTATAGAAGAAGCTCAAGACCTAAACAAGCTAACTCTCAGTCAATTGAGAAAAAAGCTCATGGCATATGAGTCACACATAAAAACCACGCAAAGAGGAGATGATGGCACCAAAGGAATTGTGTTTAAAGTCAAGGAAATAAAGCAAAATGAAACTGAAACAGGTGATAGCGATGATGAGAAAGAAGAGGACATTAGTCTTCTAGCATGTAGACTCAACAAGCTGCTCAAGAAGCAAAGAGGTAAGAAATTTAGTGTTTTCAAGAAAAGTACTGAATATAAGCATAATGGTGTAGGAAAAGCTTACAAGGAGAAAGAAAAGAAGAAAGAGAAAAGGGAGATTCAATGTTATGAATGCAAAAAGCCAGGACACATCAAATATGAATGTCCAACACTGATCAAGAAAATGGAAAATTATAAAAAGAAAAGTCATGCAATGCTAGCAACGTGGAGTGATTTAGAGGACACAAAAACAAATTCAGAAGATTTAGAAGAAGAAGAAGATGAGGCAAATCTTTGTCTAATGGCTAGTTTTGAGGTACACACTGAATCTGATGAAGATGTAGCCAATACTAACATGCTAGTAGAAATGAGTAAGCTATTAAAGGCACTAAAAAGGGCTGATACAAGATTAACTAAGTATGAAAACGAAATAAAAGCTCTTAAGAATGAAAAGGAAGCAGTAAAGCAAATAAATACTTTACTTGCGGATGAAAATGATATCTTGAAACAAGAAAATGAATCCATGCATGTGAGTATTGAAAAATTAAGAATAGAAAATCATCTACTTGAAGTAGAAACAAGTGACATGAAGGTAAAGATTGATGATCTATCGAAGTCGTTGAAAACTACCTTTAAGAAATTTGATGAAAGTGACAAGAAATTGACCATGTTAATTTCTTCACAAAGAGTCTCAAATGAAAAACATGGATTAGGATATGAGCATGGTTCGAGTTCAAATTTGAATCAAAATACAGTTTTTGTTAAGGCTAAACAAGTCTTAAGTGATGAATCCAAAAGCAAAAAGTACATTTCGAGTACAAATAATGTTAAAAGAAGAAATACCAAAGACTTTTACAGAAGTTATTCTAACAAGAGGTATCCACACAATGGGTACTACAGAAGCAATACTAGAAGGTATAACAGAAGTTATACAAACCAGAATTTCAAGAAACAGGTAAATGACAGGTATAGGAATATTAATTCTTATGCATGTTTCTTCCGTAATAAATTTGGTCATATTGAGAAATTTTTCTATTATAAGAGAAATAAGCTTAGTAGTCAACAAGTAAATCGAAGAAATCAAACGAGCTTATCTTTTAAAGGGCCTAAACTTGCTTGGGTTCCTAAAAGGACTTAATTCTTTTTATTTGTACAAGAACATGAAGCTAAAATAAGAGGAACATGGTATTTAGATAGTGGATGTTCTAGACATATGATTGGAGATGCATCATTGTTCAATAGCATAACTTGGGAAGAAAAAGGATATGTAAAGTTTGGAGATGATAGTAGAGGTAAAATAATTGCCATTGGAATGATTTGTATGCCTACTTTTCTCATTGAAAATGTATATCTTGTGCAAGGCTTAAAACATAATCTACTTAGTATTAGTCAGTTATGTGATAAAGGTTATAGAATAATT
The DNA here is from genome assembly GCA_037954665.1 of Laguncularia racemosa. Classification (NCBI taxonomy): domain Eukaryota; kingdom Viridiplantae; phylum Streptophyta; class Magnoliopsida; order Myrtales; family Combretaceae; genus Laguncularia; species Laguncularia racemosa. The sequence goes on along the minus strand of JBBMOL010003596.1, from coordinate 7,866 downwards.
TTTTATCAAGACAAGTGCTATGCTTTTAATGAAAATGATGAAAGATTATTTGAAGGAATTAGGAAAAGAAATATCTATCTCATAAAACCAGTTGAAATCGATAATGTTTGTTGTTTAATTTCCTTGAATGATCATGTTTTTGCTTGGCATAAACGACTAGGACACGTTAATTTTAATCATTTAGAAAAATTATCTAAAAAGGATATTATTAAAGGATTAATTAAGATAAATATCAAACAAGATGTGAAATGTGATACTTGCTTAAAGAATAAAATGGTTTTTGTCTCTCATAAAAGTAAAAATGTAATCTCAACTAAGAGACTACTTGAATTATTGCATCTTGATCTTTTTGGACCTACTAGAGTCTTAAGCATGGGTGGAAGCAAATATGGACTTGTTATTGTTGATGATTTTTCAAGATACACGGGTTATATTCTTTTCAAAAATTTGCAAAAAAAAAATACAAAATGAAAAGGGAGTTTCCATAATTAGTCTTCGAACTGATCATCGAACAGAATTTCAAAATGCAAGTTTTTTAAATTTTTGTGAAGAACATGGTATATCTCACAATTTCTTAGCTCCATACACTTCTCAACAAAATGGAGTAGTGGAACACAAGAATAGAACTTTATAAGAGATGACTAGATCTATGTTAAATGAAAGTGGCATTGCTAAGTATTTTTGGGCAGAAGCAGTTTCTACAGCTTGCTATATCATCAATAGAGTTTTCCTTCGACCCATGACATCAAAGAATGCTTATGAGATGTTTCGAGGTAAGAAACCTAACGTTTCACATTTTTATATCTTTGGATCTAAATGTTTTGTGAAAAAGAATCCTCTCAACCTTAGTAAGTTTGATGAAAGATCTAAAGAAGCTATTTTCTTAGGATATTCTTTAAATAGTTGTGCTTATCGTGTTTTCAATAAATCATCAAAAACTATTGAAGAATCAATAAATGTTAAATTTATTGAGGATTTAAAGGATGTTGATTCTGATGAAGAAAAGGACTCCAATCCTAAAGCAGAAGCTGATTCAGAACCTAAGTCAGAAGCACCTGCTGTTAACACTCGAGGATTTGGTCATCTAGAACCTATTTCAGAGGCAAATACAAAAGGTACTTCAGAAGTTGTAAGATCTGAACAAGAGGCTTCTAAAACTTGGAGGTATAAGTCTGCACATCTTTCTGATCAAATAATAGGTAATGTTCAATCTGGTGTTAAAACAAGAGCTAATTTACAAAATCTTGAAAATCATTTTGTGTTGTTATCCGAAATTGAACCTAGTAATATGGAAGAAGCTTTAAATGATGATAATTGGATTATCTCAATGCAAGAAGAATTAAATCAATTTTGAAGAAACAATGTATGGAACTTAGTTTCTAGACCTAAAGGAAAGTCTATAATTGGAACTAAATGGGTGTTTAAAAATAAATTAGATGAAGATGGTAAAATTATAAGAAATAAAGCAAGATTAGTAGCTAAAGGTTATTCACAAGAAGAAAGAATAGATTTTGATGAAACATATGCACCTATTGCTAGACTAGAAGCAATACGGTTGATGCTTGCATATGCATCTTATAAGGATTTTAAAGTTTTTCAAATAGATGTAAAAAAGTGCATTTTTAAATGGTTTTATAAAGGAAGAAGTTTATGTAGAACAACCACCTGGTTTTGAAGATCCTTTCAAATCAGATTATGTTTTTAAATTAAATAAAACACTATATGGTTTGAAACAAGCTCCATGAGCTTGGTATGAAAGATTGAGTATGTTTTTTATCTCTAAAGGTTTTCATAAAGGAAAAGTTGACACTACTTTATTCTTGAAAACTTTTGATAATGATATCTTGGTTGTACAAATATATGTGGAGGATATTATCTTTGGATCTACTAAAGAATTATTGTGTCAAGAATTTGTTGAGACCATGCAGGCAGAATTTGAAATGTCAATGATGGGAGAATTGACATTCTTTTTGGGGCTTCAAATAAAACAAACAAAAGAAGGAATCTTTGTTCATTAAGAAAAATACACAAAACAAATATTTAAGAAATTTGGATATGATGGCTGCAAAAAGGTTACAACACCTATGAGTACTTTAATAAGGTTAAACTCTAACTCAAATGGGCAGAAGGTAAGTGAGAAACTTTATAGGAGCCTTATAGGTTCTTTATTGTACTTGACTGCATCAAGACCTGATATTTTGTTCACTATGTGTTTGTGTGCTAGATTTCAAGTTACACCAACAGAAATTCATTTATCAGCTGTAAAGTGAATTTTCAAATACCTAGTTAATACTTCAAATTTGGGCATTCGGTATCCTAAAAATCAAAATTTTGATTTAATAAGCTATTCTGATGTAGACTATGCTGGTTGTAAAATTGATAGAAAAAGCACATCTAGTACTTGTCAATTCCTAGGTGATAAATTAATTTCTTAATCTTCTAAAAAACAAAATTTTGTTCCTCTATCCACAGCTGAAGCTGAATATGTTTCTATTGGTAATTGTTGTGCACAAGTTTTATGGATACAACAACAATTGAATGATTATGGAATAAATTTTAAAACTGTGCCAATTAAATGTGACAACACGAGTGCAATAAATCTGACAAAAAATCCAGTGCATCATTCTAGGTCAAAGCATATAGAAATTATACATCATTTTATTAGAGATCATGCGCATAATGGAGATATAAATGTTGAATTTGTGCCAACCGATAATCAATTTGCAGACATTTTGTACTAAACCTCTTGAAAAGGTAAAATTTGAATTTATTAAAAATGAACTAGGAATTTGTAACCCTTTTTTATTTTTTCCCCGAAATTTTTAATATTTGAAAATCTTTATTCATATAATGTATAAATATATATATTCTTTCTCTTCATCCGTTTCCTTCTTTCTTTAATTTTTTTTCCCCTCACAATCTTCTCTTTCTCTCTCTCTCTCTATTTTCCTTCTCTCTCATTGTGACTCCAATGGCGCCTAAATCTTCAAAATGTCTCAAACAAAAATCCTTCAAAACAAAACCCTCCAACAAGCCTTTAGTGATTCATGATGAATCTTCAGATTCTTTGGAAAAACCTTAAGAACATTTAATGGAGGAGAATCTAAGTTCCCCTAACTCCGAATCTATCATTGGTTCCAAGAAAATTTCCAAAAGAAAACGAGTTGCTTCGTCTTCAAAAGGGAAAGAAAAGGTTACTCAAGAAACCTCTTCGCCTAAGAAAACAGCCAATAAGCAAACAAAACAAAGGAATGTACCAAGTCTGAAACCCTCAATTTCAAAATCTCTTCGAAGAAAGAAAAACGAGGTGTGTTCTTGTAGTTTTGTGGATTTTAATTTCTTTACAAGTAATGGATTTTACTGGAATGAACTTTTAGAACCCATAGGATGCATGGAACTTTGCTCTACTCAAGTTCTAGTTTATGGCGAGTGTGTGAAAGAATTTCATGGAAGTTTAAGTCTTTCGGAAGGGAATGTTTTAGTTTCCAGGGTATGTGATCAAGACATTACAATTGCTAGGGCAGATGTAATTAAATGTCTACACTTACATGATGTAAATGATGATGTAGAGATTACAAACATGCCTAGGAATGATCTTTTCGCCGCTATTAATGGAGGCTTACAAATGGATTATGGAAAAGCAATGGTTATTGATTTTGAGTTGTTTCCTCGAATCATACACAAGATTATTGTTGAATGTATATGTCCAACGAAGGGCAGTTCTACTTCAATGTCCATAGAACATGCTCAAATTATCTATGTGATGATTAATAGAAAGAATGTGGACATGGATTCTAGAGTCATTGATCAAATATGGAGAAATAAAGAAAGTTTGGTATTTTGGGAATGTACTCATGCGGTTGTTTATGTTTAAAGGAATTGTTTTGCCTACCAGCCCTTCTGAACCTATTAAGTTAAAGAGGATAGGTAAAGAAGTTTTTCATCATATGTCGATCTTTATTAAAGATTGTTTGTGGTATGTGAATGATGGTGCACATTTTGTCCATCAAAGGCATATGAAAAGAATTGTTCCTTTTGGAACATCTTTGATACCTGTTCAAGAAGGAAGTTCAGAACCTAGTTCAGAACCTAGAACAGAGTTTGGAACAGATTATAGAAAGCAACCATATGATGATGAGGCTGGGAAGAGTGGAACAAAAGAAGCTATATCCAATGTTGTTCTGGAACAAATGAAGAATGTTATGCGAGAAGCTTTGAAACATGAGTTATCAGATTTAGTTAAGACAGCTTTGACAGATGAAGTTTCAGTTCTTCAACGGTCTGATCTTAGGAGACTAGAAGCAATGGAGTTACAAGTTAAACAAACTTCTGATATTCTTTCTGATATTAAGAAAAATTATGAGAAAATGCTTACTGATCTCCATCACTATAGAATTCTCTATGATGAGTTTAGTGCGAGAGTCAAACAAGATTTATCTAACAATGTGATTGCTTTTGACAAGTTTATCTCTCAATTGAGGAAGATAGGAGATTCAGTCACTAACTCTTTCAAGACTTTGGACTCCAAGACGGATAAAACATCCCAATCTGTTGCAAGTCTTCATAGAGAAATCAAGCTGTTCTTATCCACCAAATTTCTAGATTATGCTTGCTCCAACTTGGATACTTCACCAGAAAAACCTTCCTCTACCAATCCTTCCACCACTCCCTCTACCTCTCGAGCTACAAGATCCAGAAAATCTTAGTTCTTAATTTTTTGTTTTGAAAAAAAGTTGTAAAAGACTTCTTTTATCTTTTATGCATCGATTAAGGGGGAATTATCCCTTTTGCTGTTAACAAAAAGGGGAGAATGATTCTATTGTGCTTATGATCAATGCTGCTTATTAATGATTCTATTGTGTTTATGATGCTTTTTTGTTATGGATTCTGATGTTATGAATATATGTTTGCTTGAATATGAAAGTTGTTTCTATTTTGTTTATTTAATGGTTTTTGTTATCATAAAAAAGGGGGAGAATGTTAAGTTCTCTAATTTAGTTTTGATGTTCACAAAAGAGGATTAATGTGTAACGTATGTTTGAGCTCATCAGAAGTTGTTTCAGAAGATAACAAGTGAATTTTTCTAAATTGAACAAAGAGACAGAAGCTTATTCAGAACCTTCAACGGTGTTATATAGACTGTTTTGTTTTGACAGAAGGTATTTCAGAAGTTGTAGAGTGTATCTGTAGTTCTCGTGTTAACCTTTCAGAAGCACTTTCTGAACCTTTGCAATAGGAGAACAGTTGATAGGTTTGTTTCAGAAACACTTTCAGAACCTGTACAACAGGAGAACTGTTGATAAGTTTTTCTTCAAAAGCTCTTTCAGAACCTTCCATGCCTGTCACGAATTTTTTCCAAATTTCGTTCTAATTTTTATATCGATAGTTTTAATAAATTTCAAGGCCTAGCTCCACGTGTCAAGTATATTTGGGTAATATACTTGATGTGTTTTACTATAGTTTGATTTTATATCATGGGGTTTTTAATTTACATAAAGTTTTACATGATTTTATTTTATGATAAAGTGCGATCATATATGATTTACAAGTTTTATTAAGATTTAAATCTAGATATTTGTGCTATATTTTGGGAGATCTAGCAGTTACAAAGATAAGGATAAGAAATATGGTTGTTACATGAAGATATGGTTCCACAATATATGGGATATCAAGATAAGGTTCCATAATGTGAGGGATATCTTCAACAAACTTGATCCAAGGAATATCCCAAAGAAGATCTCGGTCAAACTGATTTATCCAAGCTTATCCTCATAAAAAATATCACGGAATGCAGATCCTCTCCAACAGATTCAACTTATTTTTGAAATACAAAATTTCAAAAATAAATTCAAGCTTGTCACGTGAACTTCATGAACGTTACATTCTCAAAAGTAAACCGTTATGTTCTCGTCATAAAAGGAGTGTTCAATTCAAATAAAAAAAGAGAGAGAGAGAACTTTCTTTAGAGAAAAAAAAAAACACACGGAAAAGAAAAGGGTCATACATCTTCAAGCGCAAAATTTTTTACATATACATGTGATCTAATTTATAGAGAAAATTTGATATTCCTCATTGTTATTGTAATTCCTTTCTTGTATAAGGAATTGATAGTTGTTTCATCATATAGTTTGAGTGATTAGCTTAGTGAAAAACCTGAAAGACTCAGCAGTGAGACTTCGTCTTGAAGAGGCTTATTTTGTACACTTTCAATTTGTTTGATATAGTGAAACACAATCGGTATAGACAACTGGGACCCCGACCTAGAGTGGAAGAGAGGACTGACGCTACGAGGCGGAAGCTCTATAAATCTCTGAGCATTCTATTTTTCTCTACTCATTTATTTAGTGCACATTATTGTTCTTCATTTTTGTTATTCACGTCATTTTATTAGTCAAGAGTTTTTGAATGATTTGCAAAAATTGAAATTTTAAGTAATTAATCAATTCACCCCCTCTGATTAATCTAATTGGGACCAACACCCTTCGATTAGGACATTGAGCAACCATATGTCTAAAACCTAAACATTTGAGCATTTGATTTGGCGATTCTTTCCTCCTAATGAATTGGCTATCATCTATCTATTCTCCAACCTAGCAACTACTTTTCCCTTTCTAGAAAATTCTTCTTCTCCCCTTTAATGTTTGGAATAACGCTATTCCTTTCCACATTCTTACCATATCCCCCCTTATCAACATTCTTCTGTCTAACCCATATAGTTTATTAAAGGATTCATGCCTATTACTTGCTACTTTATAAGGATTAGAATGCCTCTGTCTCTTAACTTTCAAAGCCAACTGAATGGCCGCATCAAGTGTATCATATCACTGCAACTCCACAATACAAGCAATCTCATATTTCAAACCGAAACACAAATCGTACCATCGTTAGCTTAGGAGGGTTAGATTACTTCACATCGAATCATCAATGTCTCAAATTCTTAAACAACTCATCCACGTTTTTGCCTCCTTGTCTCAATTTTTGGGACGCTGAATAGCTCTTGTCTGTATTGCTTTAGTATAAACCTCTTCCTCAAACCCATTTCATCTCCCGCTAAGTAGTATCTCAGCATCTCCATCTTTCCTCCTACTAGCCACAATTTTTTTCCACCACAAGGCGGCAACCCTAAAACTTAACTACTACCAAACGTACTCGATAATCACTAAAACTCATGATTCTCAAAACCACTTCCAGCACAATCAAATGACTCAAGAAAAACAAGCCTCAAAACAATAAACAAACTGGTTAATGTGGATGAACAATTCACTGAAACCCTTTGATTTTATGGAAAAATGATGATCAAATGATGTAATTATAATCTCTATTTTGTAACATTCACCAAGTAACCACAAAAGGATTGAAAATCACGTGGGAAATCAGATCAAAGAAAGCAATAAAACCATAAATCCATTCCCCTTTCAATCACAAATTATCGCCACAACCAAAATATATATATAATTCAAGTGCTCAAGAACAATCAAAACTTAAAAGATGATTATTCACGGAAAAAAAAAACACAAATATGTCCAAGAAAAAATTCAATTCCCCTAGATGACTCACTAGAAAAGAAATGTCATACAACAAAGTGGAATCGATATGACTTACGATTCCCCCCGCACTCGCCACAATTCCAATTCTTAGGTTGAAATTGATAAAAGTTTTGAATAAAGGGAAAAACCCTAATTCAAAACGTGAAAGTGGGCTCTAATTCTGAAAAAAGGCCTCCTCAAACCCTCTCTTAAGCAAGTATTTTACTTGCTACCTTAGGGTAAAAATGGGCAAAATTAAAAGTTTCCACTTTTAAAGGGGACCCCAAAAAAAAATTTAAAGGGAAATAAAATTCCCAAAAACCAAAAAAAACCAAAAAGC
>JBBMOL010003594.1:0-15157 GCA_037954665.1 Laguncularia racemosa | reverse complement strand
TTATTTTGTTAGTTATTTATTTATTGGTTTATGTTTTATTTTTAATAAATGGGAAAAAGTGGGAAATTAGTTTTTTCTAAAAATTTAATAATGTAGAAAAAAAATAAAGAAAAAAAAATGAAAAAAAAAAGGAAAAAAAAAAAATAAAAAAATGTAAAAAAAAAAAAATATTAGGAAAATAAAAATTTAAAACTTTAATTTCAAAATGGGGATAGATTTTAAAATTAGGATAAAAAAAAAAAATTCCCCAAAAAAATTATAAAAAATTTTAATTTAAAAAATCATAAAAAATAATAAAAAACTCCAAAAATCATAAAAAAAAACCCTTAAAAAAACCCTAAAAAAACCCAAAAGAATAAAAAAAAACCCCCCAAAAAATCATAAAAATGATTTTTTACACTTGAAAAAGGCCGGGCCAGCCGGTACCTTCAGCAGATTATTAGGCATCCGTAAAACAGCAGTCAACAAAGCCCTAGCAGATTGTAATGGATATTGCATACGAATGGATGATTTGGAAGCCTGGTTCATCGCCCGAGAGGAAAATGGGGATAGGAAGACATACTAGTGGGGACCCCAAGACTTACAAACAGAGAAGGATGAATGCTTTCATCTTGACAGCTTTTGCCACTATACTGTTCCCCACCGGGACCTTTTATATTCACTACCGGGTTGCAGAGCTGGTAACCCAATTCCTGGAGGGAAGATCTTACATCCCGGCTCTATTGGCTGAACAGATCCGGAACTTGAATTTCCTCAAGAAGAAAGGCCATGGGATCCTTCCGCTCAAGCCTCAACCTTCTGCTAATATGGTTCGTAAGCCACCTTAAGTGCTTTGGATGAACATGGTCCGAAAAGCCTTAGCCCAGCAGGTGGATCTTATGGATTCATGTATAGAAAAGGTGAAGCTACCCGACAACCTTACCAGCCACAGTTGGGTAGAGCTGCTTAGAGCTTAGTGCCGAAGATATTCTATGGACAGCCAGGTGGAGTTGTTGTAACAAAATCATCTTGACCTGCAGAAACTTCCAAGCAGTGCATTTAATCGGAATCAACGGATGTGTTGGATATCACCCTAACTCAGTGGTCCGCTAGTTTGGTAACATCCAAGATATAGTTTTATCGGCCCTCGTTGGAAGCAGTTACCTTTGAATACCAAGATCCGAACCTGTTGGTAGCCGAGAAGTTTGCTAAGCTGGCAGAGGTCAAAGCACTTTGGGAAGCTAGAATTGAAAGCCTGAATGTGGACCTCGGGGAATTAGATGGCGAAGTGGGAAAACATCGAGCCACTAGAGAGTTTGTAATCCGCCAGCTATACCAGACAGGGGAAAGAGCATATCGGGTTCTAGACGTCACCCAACCAAGACCAAACTAGATCAATCTAAAGACAGAAATATACCTAGAACAGGTCAAGGCCCAAATGGAGGTATACTTTGAAGCTGCAGTCATAAGAAAGACATCTGGAAGGGACGTTTCAAAGAATCCAACCAAAGGAACAAGGCCTTAGAAGCACAATTGGAGAAGACCCAAGCCAAAGTCAAAGAATTAGAAGTTGTCATCATGAGAAGTCTGAGCCTCCACAACAGAAGACTAAAAAGAGCTAGGAAATAGATTATTATTTGTAATCTTTATTTTGATTATCAAACTCCAAAATTTTCAATATTAATAAAAGTAAAGTTTCAATATTACATTGTCAATCACATTGTCAACCATTTTATTTTTAGCATCCGCGTGACACATGCATACCATTTTGCATACATTACACTAAAACAAAAAAAAAAAACAAAATGCGCGTCCAGGTATCAAGATAACTCCCAAGCAACCAAACCCTCCCAGAAGTCCAATTCTCACACGTTCAAGATAAGAATGGCCAACAGTAGCGACAACCGCAACAACGCCAATGCTGAAGCTGCCTCGGATTCTAGGATCATGTCCCTAAAACAAACAGTTTAAACAACTAGCTGCCCAGGTTCACCTTTTAACTGAAAGCATCGGCCTCTTACTAACACTAAACCCAAACCCGGAAGATATTAAAGGGGCCCAAAAGGGGAAAGCATGGGGGGAAAAACCCCCGGGAATATAAAGAATAAATTCCCCCCTTTAACCCTGGCCTTTGAATATGAGCCAAAAAGGAAACCGGGGGGCCGACCTGATGACCTGAAAAGGAAGGGAAGAAGGCAGAAGGAGAGGGAGAAGTGACTCTTAAGCAGCTCATGACAAATGAAAAGCTTTTGAAGGCCCTGATGGTTTTGAACGGCCGGAATCACCAATCTCCAGATAAGGGGAAAGAGGTTTCCCCTGAAAGTTCAAGACCCCAGATTTCGAAAAGATGATGGGACCGGCTTCCCCCCAAAATGCTACCAGGCTTATGCCCAAAAATGACAAGTATCTAATACAACCGCTCATTCCAGACATTAAAGCAAGCTCAAGCCCTCCTGTCTTATGCCCACCGGGACTCAACATTGTCAACACGGGGGGGAAAAAGAGCCCGGGCGTTTTGCCAATATAAGTTCAATTTTTAATCCCCCATCTGAATCGACCTGGGGAGTCCCCGAAAAAACTGTGAGCCTTTTAAAGGATATGCTCAGCGCTGGGGGGCCCCAAACCCGGGGTACCATCCCGAATCTGAAAAGGGAATTACATCCATATTTGTCAAACCTTGGAAAAAACTTCTTTCAACCAGTGGGCCAGACCTCATCCAGTTTTGCGAGGTATGGCCGAGATGTAGGATTGAGAATGCCATCACCCCCGGGTAGACTCCAAAGAATGGAGCCTCCTGGGGTCACCCAACAAAAAGGGGCCCTTAGGGGAAAACAGAGCAAAGGACCCCACTTCAACAGGGACATTGGGTAAGGCAGAAAAAGCCGGGACTCGTGTGGCATTCCAACCCCGAGTTCTCAATCAAAAAACCCCAGAGGGTCATACTCAGGCCGCCGGGACCCCCAAGGCAGTTCACTCCAATCCCTATACCGCTTAGTCAGGTCTTCCTGGGGTGAGGGCAGACAACTTGATTATTTTCGAGATCCCCAACGACCGGTACAAGCCTAAAAAATTCGCCCAAACCTAAAATGTGATGATAAGATCACAATTTATTTTTTCTTTTGGACTTAAATTTTAAATTTTATTTTTATTATAAAAAATTTAAAGAAATGATACTTAATGGATTTAAATTGTGAAAATACATTTTTTTGAGGACCCAAAAGTAAATTACAATTTAAATTGGAGGAGTTTTCACAAAATTAAAGAAGTGAGCGAAGGATTGCACGAAGGCCCCGCCTTTGGGGCCCGGGCCCTACATTCAAGGCCCCCGGGCCTTTAAACCGGCCTAAAAAAGAAGAAAAGCCGCCGGCCTTGAGCCGGCCTTGACCCGGCCTTCATTCCCCCCCCGGATACCCATTGCGAGAATCTCCCAAAATCTTTCCCTAATTAATTTGCTGATCAAATTCCAATAAACCCTTATCCCCTCCTCTTTGGATCTTAAAAAACCCTGTGTAACCTTGGGGCATCCTTTCTTTTTTAAGCCCCTTTCTTTGTTTAGAATCCTTTGTTCTTCTTCTTTTTTTTAGCATCATTTTCTTTCTTTTGAATCATTAGAATTCCTTAGGTACTTTAGATTTTTCCAAAGTTTAGTTTTGAAGGAAGAATGTCATTTTGTTAAGTTTGCTTTAAATTTGAAGAATTCAAGAGTCATTTTTGAAGATTGAAGTTTTGAAGATTAAACCATTGTTTCATTTACTTTATTTTTCTTTTATCCATTTATTAGTTGTTAATAGAATTCCTTTGACCTCTTATTTCAATTGTTTTATGAATCATACTTAATGTTCTAAATCATCTTGGGGGAAATTTGGAGAAACTTAGAATGTTAAAAGGAAATTGAGCCATGTTATGTAATTGGAATTTTAGATTATTCTGATTGCAATTCCTTTGTTTCAATTATAACAGTCTTTGATTAAAATTGTTAAAAATCCTTTTGATAGGGGAAATTTGATTGGGTTTGTTAGGAATTTTTAATTTTTTGATTAAAATACGGGATTTTGCGAAAATTGGTTTTAATTTAGGTTTGGGGGGGCGCATGCAATGTTTCTTGTTAATTAATCACAAAGGATTGGGGTTTAAATTGATTAGGGATTAGTTTTTGTGCTCGGGAGGTGTTGAACATAATTTTGTTTCCCTTGGTTAAAATTGGAGCGCGGAAACCGACAAAATTGATTTAAGGCCCAACCCCAAAAAAGGATTTTAAAAAATCATTGAAAAACCTTATAACCACTTTTTGACTAACGGGTAGCAATTTAAATTAAAAAATCTGGGGGAAATTCTAATTTCCCTTTTCAAATTTGTAGTTTCGTCATAAATTTTTTTGTTGCTTTAAAGTTAAATTTTTAGATTAGACATTTCAAACCCCTTTTTAAATCCCCCGATATTGATAAAATTGCCATAGACTAGTACTTTTTGGGTTCCTCGAGGGATCGAAAACCTTATTTTCACCATTTTATTATTTAAAACGACCATGCACTTGCTGAAATTTTACGCCCCCATTTTAAAAATATTTTCGAGTGTATAAAGTTTTTGGCACCTTTGGGGGGAACTAATAGATATTAGATTTTGTAATTCTGTTGGAAATTTAGGCAAATTATTTTGTTTTTTAAATTTTTTCTTATCATTTGTGATCGTTTTCCATTCTCTTTAAGGGTCTTTTTAGCGCAAGAGTAGAAGTGGAACTTCTACCAATTAATCTTGAATAGAACGCACCTTGCGACAACTTAGAAGAGAGCAGAGAAGAAAGGAAGAAGAAAAACTGGCAATGAGAACAAAATCAGATTCGGGGTGTTGGTAGAGCACTCGAGAATCAGGGCCCTTTTGTTTCCCCTCAATTAGAAAACCAAAAAATTTCAGGCTAAAAATTTCGATTAAAAACCCAGCACCGTTCAAATGGTTCAATCAAATCAATTTGAGATACCCAAAAGAGAGCCTATGGGGCATATTGCGTATTTCTTAAATATTGTAATACGTGAAAATGAAAAATTGATCGATGATTAATTAGGCTACAACTTTTTCCTTTTCACTTAGAGAAAAAGCAGGTTTGGTACAATTATTCCCAAGATTGAAACCACTGGGTAGATCTCCACAAAATTTTTTAAGGAATTTTTTTCCACCATAGAACTGCTGGGTTAAGAAATACATCACAAATTTCAGAAATTTAGGGGTAATCACTTTATGAAGCAGGGGGAAAATTTTAAAGGAGGAAATTAAAAAATGCCCCCATCAGGATTACAAATAATCTCCTTTTTGAGATTTTCTATTCATTTAGATGACACTTTGGATCTTGGTAGATGCTGCTTCTGGGGTGATTAATGAAAGACATATATGAGGCTATGCTTTGATAGATGAAATGCTCTAGTGACATAATTGGAAACATGAAAGAGGTAAGTCAGAGGGGCATTGTCAATGAATGACACCAAACACTCAGATTTTGCCTTACCGCCCGGAAAAGTAAATCACCTCTGCACCTTTTTTCAAGTTAAATAAATTTTTCTTTTTGTGAGTTATGCTCAGGACCCATCAACTCTTATGCCCATCTAGAAATTTTTTCCTCCTCACCCCAGGGAAGAAAGTAAATTTTTTCAACAATTTAAAAAGAGGAAATTAAGCCCCTTATTCAAACCCCACAATCCGGGTGGCGTAACCAAACCCAAATTTTCTCAGGGAGAATATAAAAAAACGCACTTAAAACCCCCCGGATTTCAAAAGCAAGTCCTAATCAAATACTCCCCATCAACAAAATCCAATCTAAACCTTTTCCCCGCAAGGTCATCTAAAAAGGGAAGAACTCATGATAAGTTTTTTTGGAAAAAAAGACTGACACAATGTTGCAAAAAACAAGCCACCATTAGGAATCTTGAAAATCAGTTTAGTCAAATGTCTCAACAGTTGAGTAATAGACTATCTGGTTTTTACCTAGCAATACTGAAAAAAATCCTATGGTTTAAACTATATGTAAGAAGGGGAAAGGTTTTGTTTGATAAGAAACTTGGGAAGAGGGGGTTTAACCTGGGAAAGATAAGGGAAACAAAAGGAAAGGAGCCAAAAAAAATTCCCCAAAAAAGGAAAGCATATGCCTCCTATTTTTTCCCCAAAAAGGGGCTGAAGCAACAACAATTTGGATTCAAAATTTTGCAAAATTTTTTAGAATTTTTAAAAAATTGCAAATTAACTTTCCTTTGCGAGGCACTTCGCAGTGCCATCAAGCTAGGTTCAGAAGGATTTACTCCAAAAGGGGAAGTTTAAAGGAAATAAAACCAGTGATGCTATGGGAGAATGTTCTATGATTTACAAAAGAATTTACCAAATTTGCCAAAAAACAAAGAGACAGGGAAGTTTTTCTATTCCTTGCACTATTTGGGAATTTTAATTTTTATAAAAACTTATGATTCTGGGGCAAGTATAAATTTAATGCCTCGTCTATTTTTAAAAAAAAAGGACTTGGAGAAAGAAGGGGACCACTCACCTTACAACTTGCGGGTAAAGTGTCAAGTACCCAAAGGGATATGGGGAAAAAATTCCCCTAAAAAGTACAAAAATCCCATTACTTAATATCTTAAAAAAATAAATCCCATACTTTAAAACCCCTTTTCCACCACATCAATCAAAAAAATAAACCCCCTTTAACCCCCTAATACCATAACATTTAAATGAATTTTTTTTTTTAAAACAATATTCACATTCTCTTTAAAACAAAAATATTTTAAAAACAAACCCCCCCTTTTTAAACTTCTTAAAAAATAAATTAAAATAAAAAAACAAAGGTGTGAACAAAGTACCCCAGCTGAAAATGTTGTTGCTTTTTAGAAAACAAGACTATGAAAGCTACCAGTGCCCACACTAAGCCTATGCAGACACTTGAACCTAATGCTTTTCAAAAAAATTTTTTGATTATAAGGTCTGAATTTAGGAAAAACCATGGCCCCACTTTAAACAACGCCTATGACAAAAGAATTGCAGCCAATTAAGGCCAGTTGGATAATATAGGGGAAACCCGGGGTGGTCAAGGGGAACATCCAGCGGGAAGTTTGTTGATATTACCACAAAACATTGGGGGAAGCGAAAAGAAGGGCACCTACCCTGGGAAAGGGAAACTTGGAATCCAATCTGAAAAAAGTGGTGTTGAAGGATTGTTTAAATCCTTGTGTAACTAACCCGATATCAGGTGTGACTAAAAACAAGCGCTTCATGGGGGCAGCCCACTTAAAGAGTATCATAATAGTTTCGTTAAAAAAAAAAAAAAAAAATAATTCAAGGTGGGTAAGAGCTGCCGTGCATTAAGACACTCCCAAAGGGGCAACATTTTTGGAGGAAATTTTCTTCCCGATGAACAAATTTTTTACCAGGGGGAAATACCAGTATTTCAAATTTCTGCATTTACTTTGTTTCCTTAATTTGTATAAATTAGGGAAAAATGAGGGGCATTTTCCAATTTAAGTGGGGGAAGGGGTTAAAAATGTAGAAGATAATGATTTTCACACATCATGAGCTTTCAAATCCAGTTTTTTATGTCCTTAATGTTTTCAATGAATCCTGAAATTTAATTTAGATTGGGCCCTACCGCCAATTTTTTGACTTTTTACATAGTTAAAAAATTTTAAAAGTAAAATCTCTAGAAACGGGGTTTACCCCTTTTAGCCTTTGAACTTAGATTGAGTCCTTAAATTAAAAAACAAGAAGTTTACTTCAAAGGGAAAAATTGGTTGGGATAAGTCTCTATTGAAATTTCTTTAGAATACCTTAACACCTAGTGAAGAGGTAAAAAAAATATTTTTCTTAGTGATCCCTAAAAAAAAAAAAAAAAAAGCCTTTACTCCAATAACTCAGGAAAATGGGGGGTTTTGGGGGGGGGGGGGTTTTAAAACCTTCAATTTTGGGAGACCCAGGGTCCGACCATAACCCCAAAAACGAGAAGGGCGGGAAAAGGGAAAAAATTTTTCTTAATGAAAGTCAGGTTTACATGGGCGACTTTGGGCCCTCAGAAGAGTGAAGTCCACTCCCTGCTAACAAAGGCAAATAAAACATAAAAAAAAGGGGGGAATTCAGGAAAAAAAGGGTACCTATCTTTCACTCCCGTTTTTCTTGTTTAAGAAGTAAAATTGAGGGGGATATACTTCTAATAACCAAAGAAGTTTAAATAATGTTTTTCCCTTTTGGGCAAATATTGTTTCTATTGTTAAACCCCCCCGGGGTTAAAAAAATTTTTGTATTTAGATTAACACAAAAATTTTAACTAGATATCTATTACAAATTTCGTATGGGCGAACAATGGGCACCAAAGTTTAATGATGGGTTTTTCTTGTTTTAAAACAATTATTTGCTTGAGGACAAACAAAAGTTCAAAATGGGGTTGAAAGATCACATTATACTTAATTTTCTTTTGGACTTTTATTTTAAAATTTTTTTAAATTATAAGAAAAATAAAGAAATGATACTTAATGGTATTTATGTGAAAAACGTTTTTTAGGACCCAAAGAAAATTTCAAGTTAATTGGGGAGTTTTTCAAAAAATTGAAAAAGGACGAAGGATTTCACTGAAGGCCGCCGTCCTTGGCGGCCCAAATTCAAAGGGCCCCGGCCCTTTTAAAACCCCCCTCAAAAAAAAGAAAAACCGCCGGCCTTGAGCCCCCCTACATTCAAGGCCGCCCGGGCCCTTAGCCCCTTCATTACTCCCCCGGATATCCATTGCGGAACCCTTTCCAAAACGATCCAATTAATTTTTGGGCTAAACCTCAACAGATCAACCTTACCCCCCCCTCTTTTGGGTCTATAATAACCCCTTGTGTGAACCTTGGAGGCATCCTTTCGTTTGTTAAGCATCCCTTTCTTTTGTTTAGAACCTTTTTTTCTTTTTCTTTGTTTTTGCATCATTTGTCTTTCTTTTTAAAATTAGGAATTTCCCCAGGTACTTTAGTTTTTCCCAAAAATTTTGTTTGAAAAAGAATGTCATTTTGTTGAAATTTGCTTTTAATTGAAGAATTTAAGGTCATTTTTTGAAAATTGAAGCTCTTTAAGATTAAAACCTTTTTTCATTTACTTTATTTCTTTTATGCCATTTATTAGTTGTTTAATATAATTCCTTACCCTTTATTTCAATTGTTTTTATGCAATCTACTTAAGTTCTAAAAACCTTGTGGGGAAAATTTGGGTGAAACTCTAGAAGTTAAAAGGGGTAATTGTAGCCCTGTTATTAAATTAGATTTTTAGGATTTTTTCCCTGTTGCAATTCCTTTGATTTCAATTATAACCAGTCTTTGATTATAATGTTAGAAATCCTTTTGATACGGGGAAATTTATTAGGATTTTTTTAGGAATTCTTAATTAGATTGATTATCAATCGGGAGTTTCGATAATTGGTTTAAAGAGTTTATGAGGGCCAATGCAATGTTCTTGTTTAAATTTAAACATAAGGGTTTGGGTTAAATTTATTTAGGCTTTGTTGTTTGAATCGGAGGTGTATGAACATAAAATTTTATTCCCTTTGGGTTTAATTGAGACGCCCGGAAACCCACTAATTGATTTTAAGGGCAACATCCCCAAAAAAATTTTCAAACTCACTTGAATAACCTTTAACCCCTAGTTGCATAATTGGACAATTTGATTAACAAAACTAGGTGAATTCTAATTTCCCTTTTATAAAATTTTATAGATTGCAAAAATTTTTCTTTTGCTTAAGTTAAATTTTTAGATTAGACATTTCAAAACCCCCTTTTTTAAACCCTAGATATTGATAAGAATTTGGCCCTAGATCTATCTCTATTGGGTTCCCAGGGGTCGAAACCTTTCTTTTCACCACTTTTTTACTTTATTCGACCATGCACTTTCTGCAATTTACGCTCCATTTTATAAATTGTTTGATGACATGTGCTACCACAGGGGCAGGGGGGCATTCTACAGTATTAGAGGCCCCCAAACAAGACCAAGACTTAATTGATGCGCATCATCCGCTGGATTCGTAACGCCCCAGCACCCAATCCCACCCCAAACCCCACTCCCCAACACAAGCCCACCTTTAAAAATGCGGGTTTGGGATCGACCCCAAAAGAAGCCCCAAGCAGAATAGAGGAGCAACAGAAGAAACAACCCCCAATTCCAGAAGAAACCCCAAAAGCACACATTAAAAGAAGGTAGTAGCCGAGCCCCAAGGGTCGGCACTTTGGGGAATCACAGGGGAGTTTTCATATTTGGTAAACTTTTTTATTCCCGACCGAGAAAGGGGCGTTAGTGGAGGGGGCGGGAAATTTGAGAAGGGAAGATAACCCCAAAAGGAAGGGGGGAAAGACTTTAACATGATCAACTCTCTCAGAACCCCGGGGGTTATAAAATGCTATGAAGGACAATCAATTTAGGTAAAATCCCCAAAAAAAAGATATGTATTCAATGTCCCGATCCCCGGCAGAGAATTACAAGGCTTTACCGTTCGACTTGGGGCCCCGAACAAGAGCGGCCCCCTATGTGGGGGGCATCCCCGGCTCTGGGGATTATACATCTAAAGTAAAGGCTCGACTGAAGACCCAACTGGAAAAGGGGGGAAAAGAGGAAGGGGGACTTGCTGTTTTTACGAAGATGGCAAGGCTGTGAAAAGTCGGGAAACAATAAATAAAGTTAAGCAAGATACACTCAGGGCCTTCTCACAAATCCGAGCCCCACGGGAAGCATTTTTTTAAAGTGCTGAAAAAGATTCGGGTCCCGGAAGGTATCGCTACAGACAAATAGGCCCTGGCGGATCCATTTTCACAATGGACCAGATGCCTTTTCCCCGAAGAAAGAAGAAAGGGAGACCAACATACCAAACCACTTCAATGTGGTCGGGTGCAAGACCCCCTTGTTCCCGGTACCATTGAAAAGGGATCATCCCCAACTTTGCCTTTTGGGCAACGCTCGACTTATTGGGGGGGGTTCGACCCCAAAGACATAAAACCTGCTCCCGGGGGTAAAGGCCCATCGAGGGGTCAAAGAGAGACAGGGGAGAGGGAACCCTGCTGGTGGAAACGGTCCACAAGTACCACATCTCCTCCAGGTCCCGACATCCCAAAGTCTTTCAACTTGCTTTGGGCGACCCTAATTTCTGCTGGACCCACCCCCCTAGTCTCCCCCAAAAGGGGTAAGTTCTTGCAAGAGGGCAGATAGTCACCGACTGGGCGAACAATTACGGTATTGCAAAGAGACTACCATACCTTATATTGGGAAGGGGGTTTCAGAAGACCGGGGGCTACAGTTTTTCCAAAAAGTGAACATGGTAACCAGCAAGGGGGGCCACAGTTTAAAGGGGCACATGGACTTTTGGACTGGGTACATTCCACGGCCGAAGAAGAAGCCAAACAAAAGGTGTCAAAGGCAGAAAAAGGGGGGAAGCTGATCGACACCCAGATATGCTTCCCCACCTCCCCAACAATTTTTTCTAAAAGGCAAACATCTTTCAAGAACCCTTATAAATAAAGGCACACCCAAAGGGAAATCAACCCCTCGACGCCCAACCAGCATCGGCTCTGAAAAATTTGGGTTTTGTTTCCTATCAGTACCAGGTTAGCTAAAAGTAGAAAAAAATTATTAAAAAAATTTTATTGAGACTTTTTATCAAATGAAATTGCAGTTTGTTTTCCTTTTTATTTTATGTTTTCATTTTTATGTTACTCAATCTCTACCATCGAATGTCAGGGATTTTTCACACAGGTAAAAAGTAAAAACGGTTTTCTTTTCCCAACGCTGCTGGGTCAGTTTTGAAGGCTTTCTTAGCCCACGAAATAATATAAAAAAAATTGGCTAAAACATGAACAAAGCGAATCTCGATCGACGAGCCGGGGAAACATAAACCTAGGAAGCATGGAAAACCCTAAAACCCAAATGGGGACCATTTTGAGTGCTGAGAAAAAAATGTGAGATAATCGATATTAAGGAATATGAGATGTTTTGCCTGGTCTATGGTACATCGGGGTTAGACCACAATATTTTTCACGGGCTTCCCAAAAGGGGAAAGTAAAAACCTAAAAAACAAAAAAAGAAGATTTGGGCCCGGGACCTTAAAAAAAATCAAAGAAGAAGTCAAAAAAATGCTAGAATTAGGGTTCTTAAAGTATCCGACTCCCTAAATGGGTAGCAAATATAGTCCCCATCAGAAAAAGAATGGAAAATACGCGTATGCTAGACTTTCGGGACTTAAACCAAGCACGCCAAAGGAAACTTCCCCTACCTCACATTAAAAGTTTGGTAGACAACACTGGGAAACCATCTTTTCTCTTCATGACGGTTTCTCAGGATATAATCAAAAAAAAAAATGGTGAGGGAAAATAAAACCAAAAAAGACTTTTATCACAACTGGGGGAAATTTTGTTTCAAGTCATGCCCTCGGTTTGAAAAACGCGGGGCAACTTCAAAATTTATATTAATATATTTTAATTAATATATTTGAGACATGTGCCAAATCAAAAAAGGGGAAAGTAAAATTTCGAGAAATTGTTTAAAAAGAAAATTAGCTAAAGTTAAACCTAGAAAAAATTAAATTTCGGGGGTCCGACGGGGAAATTGTTAGGGTTTTTTATAAACCAAGAAGGGATAAATTGCCCTATAAGGTAAATTATATTTGGTTACCTTCCTATCCTCCGTTAAAAAATGAGAAGCTTGCGGGGAAAATTAAATTATATAGCTCCCCCCCCCCCCCTTTTAAAATTTTCAGCTCACCGAAAAGCCGACCTTATTTCCCTCTTTGAAAAAAGAAGCCCCAAAGAAGGGGTGACGAATGCAAAAGGCATTCAAAACAATCAAAGAATCTTACAAAACCTCCGGGCTTGATAGCCCGAAACAAGGAAAGCCCTTGTTCTTATAAACCCCACTATACTCCCTGAATCCATGGGGTGTGTGGGGGCAGAAAGAAAACGAGGAAGAGAGTTTCCAATATTACTACAAGAAGTTCACAGAGGGGAAAGAGTCCAAGGGGGGAAACTTGTTGTGCTTTTAATTGGGGTTTTGCATCGGCTAAGGCGTATACCCTTTTTTACCAGTGAGCTGCTGACAAGAATGATCCCCTTTAAATACTTGGGAGAGAAGCCACCTTGTGGAAGAAACTCTAAGTGGGAAATGCTCCTATCTGGTTCGACCTTTCATACGTAAATCAGAACTCATGAAAGGGCAAACCTTAGCCCACCAATTTGGGGGAAAAACCCCTTAGAAGGTTTCCCCAAAAACTACAGGCCCAAATTCCGGTGAAATTATTGAATGGAAAATAGGCTGTAAAAACTTTTGGGGAGGGCTGAAGCTAATGGGGATTGTTTTTTGATGGACACTAAAGATTCGTTTGTGGGTTGGGGCATATTGAATCCTTGGACGGCATTCAATTCCTGTAGCGAGAACTTTCATTTCCTATACCCAAAAAATCGCAGAAAATAAGCTTTTTCTTGGCCTCAAAAAAACCCCCCAAATGGGAAACCGCGAGTTAGAAGTATATGGATATTGTCGCTCATATTAAAAACAAGAGGGGAATACAAGATAAAACCCCAAACTGGTACCGTATCATCAACTTGACAGGCCAATTGAAGAATTCAAGGCAACACTTTCACAAAAAATTTTTTTTCCCGGAAAATTAGAATCAGTTTTCAGTGCACTGCCACACTAGCATCTATGATCCAATAACAGGGGGAGCCCAAGTTCAACCCATGAAATGACATCGAAAGTCACCCCCTTGTTTAACCCAAAGGAAAAGATACAAGAAACAAACCCTGGTTCACAATCAAACCTTTTCTCCAAGAAAATAAATACCCTGAAATGGTACAAAAATGACCCAAAAAACACCCGAAGGGTTTGCAAGCCTTTCCTATTAAGTGGTTTGTATTATACAAAAAACATTGATCCCCTTGTGAGATTGTGGACAAAAAAAGAAGCATGCGAACTAATGAAGGAAGTACAGAAAGGGATGTGGACCCACATGAATGGCTACATTTGGGGCCCAAAAAAACATGAGGGTTTTTGGGTATTTTTGGTTGACCATGGGGAACAGTTGCAAAAATATGTCAAGCACTTCATTTTGCAAGTATACACAAACCGGAAAAAATGCCTGCCCAATGACACATTTTTTGCAGCACCAGGCCTTCTCCAGGGGGAACGACATAATTGGCCCAACACTCCGACAGCACTAACGGCCACAATTTTTTCTGGTCGTTGATTACTTCACCAAAAAGGGTAGAACTTTATTATATACAATGTCACCAAAAGGGGGTAGTCCGCTTCTTAAAAGGGGCATAAACCCGATAGGAGTTCCTAATCTATCATCACCGACAACGTACCAATCTCAACAAAAAATCAATGACAGGTTTATGTCAACAATTCCACTAAACCACAGAAATTCAATCCCCATCGACCTCAAATGAAAGGGGGGGTTTTAAGCAGCTAAAAAAATATCAAAAAGATCATCGAGAAAATGACAAAAAACTTACAAAATTGGCATGAAAGTTACTATTTGCTCTCATGGCTTATGACATCAATAAGAACATCTACGGGGGCTACCCCTTATTCTTGGTATAGTACAAAACAGGCACTAGTTGAAGTTTAGATACCTATTCAGAATCATGTCGGGAAAATTAGCTAACTAAACGAGGGGGAAAGAAGAGGGCTTTTACACTAATTGATTATGAAAAAGGCTTACCGCATTATTCATGGGCCCGTGTACCAAAAAGAATGCCCCCGCTTTAAAAGAAGATGAGACCTCGAAAATCAAGGAGGGGATCGGTACTAAAAAAGGTTCCCGAATGCCTAAACCCAGAGGGAAATTTACCCTAAACTATAAGGCCCCACTGGGGGAAAAAGGTTCGTCGGAGGTGCTTTGATACAAAACCCAAAGGTGGTCCCGAATGAAGACCCCATTTTAAAACAGTGCTGTAAAGGTATACCTTTGGCAAAGGGAACGAATTTTGCCAATGTTTTGAAACCAAAGTTTTACAAAAATTTGTCGGTCGATTTTTACTTTTTACAAAAAAAGTAATATTTCCCGAAAGGGCAATAAATTCAATCAATTCATCACAACAAAAATCCCAAACAATTACCCACCCTTTTACCAATGAAAGTAAACACTAAAAATTTAAAGAACTAATATAGTTTGTGATATAATTCTATTTTCTTTTGAGCTTAGAAC
>JBBMOL010003593.1:0-15160 GCA_037954665.1 Laguncularia racemosa | reverse complement strand
ACATTGGGGGTTAGACGGAGCATTTAAAAACTTCACATTTCCAAAAAACTTGTACCAAAGAAAGCCTTATCTAAGTAAAACCCACTGTTATGCGGCCCCACCAATCACAATCTAGTTATTATATAGCTCATCAAAAACCACATCTTCATATGATGCCCAAATAATTTCCCTCTACTTACAATCCCCGTTATCCAATGTGTATTTACTTATTCAACTCCCTGTCGAGCCTAACAATTTTTGAGAAACTTTGGCTGAATGCCTTTTGATAATTCATGTTCAAGTATATATATACATTAGGAGGATATTTTTCCCAAGAAACTATATCTTACAAATAGGAAAATAAATCTTCCTCTACCAAAATATACAATACAAAATTAATGCCAAAATTTAAAAACTAAGTCATGAAAAAATTTATCTAAGTATTATGGCCGTGTTACACGGCCGTGCCTTCTAGCCGTGTATCGGGGCCGTGTATGCTTCTAGTAGCTACCTGACACAAATACACGGCCGTGTCTTTGCCCGTGTATCCGGCGTATATGTTTCTGGGAAGTACCTAACACAACACACGGCCGTGCTTCTGTCCGTGTATTCGACCGTGTATGTTTCTGGGAGGTTCCTGACACAACACAGGGCCCGTGTCTTCTGACTGTGTATCGGCCGTGTATTTTTTCTGTGTTTCCAGACCTTCTTGATTGATATCCCCCCTCAAATTGATGCGGACTGATCAAGAAGCATCAATTTGCCAACAAGAAATTGATGACGCTGCCGAAAAAGAGCCTTAGAAAATATATTAGCGTTTGAAGATCCGAAGATATATGCGGAAGAGAAATAACCCCATTATCATAAGTTCTCGAATAGAATGACAATCCACTTCAATATGTTTCGTACGTTCATGAAAAACAGGAATTAGCAGTAATCTGAACAACACTAGTTTTTCGACATGAAGAGAGGTAGACCCAAGTTGAGGAAAACCAACCTCGGCCAAACAAACCGCGAAGCCAAATAATCTCAGAGCAAGCAGGCGACATAGCACGATATTCGGACTCAGTAGAAGACTTAGATACACGATCTTGTTTCTTACTCTTCCAAGAAATTAAAGAGTTACCAAGAAACATACACCAACTAGAAATAGAGCGACGTGTATCAGAACAACAGCCCAATCAGCATCACTATATGTGGTTAAGTGAATAGGAGACTCTGCAGAAAGAAAAAACCCCGATGAGAAGTCCCTTTTAAATACCGAACAAAATGTCGAATTGCTGCTAAATAAAAGATGTGTAGGTGCCTGCATAAATTGACTAACTTGTTGTACAGCAAATGAAATTCAGGATGTGTAATAGTCAAAAAATTGAGACTTCTAACAAGTTGTTGATTTTAGAGATGGATCAAATAGAAAGTACCATCATGTCGTTGATATTTAACATTCATTTCCCAAAGGAGTATCGATTGAACGTCCCTCTTGGAGACCAGCAAAAAGCAATAAGTTCCTCAGTATATTTATGTTGATGAAGAAAAATACCAGCAGAAAAAGGGAATAAAACCTCAAGCCCTAAGAAATAAGTTAACGAGCCCAAATCCTTCATATGAAAACGAACTTGAAGGTGTTCTTGTAACTGAGACATTTAATTGAGTATCAGACCCTTTGGGGATAACAATATCATCAACATAGACTAAAAACAAGACAATTCCCTTGTCAGTCTTGCACAGGAATAATGAAGAATCTTTATAAATTTGAATAAAAGAGAAGCTAAGAAGAGTATTACGAAACTTTTAAAAACCGGGCCCCGTGGAGCATGTTTCAAACGTATAGAGATTGTTTGAGCTTACAAACATCATGTGAGGGTGTGGAAAACAATCTGGAGGAGGAGTCATATAGATATTTCCTTGAGGTCTCCATGCAAAAATGCATTTTAACATCAATTGTCGTAAAAACCATCCTTTAGATGTAGCAATAGATAGATAAGCCGGACAATTGTCATCTTAGCCACAGGTGCAAAGGTCTCGTCATAATCAATGCCATATTCCTGTCGATTGCCAAGAGCTACCAACCTTGCCTTATATCTGTCGGGGAACCGTCAGATCGAATCTTAAGAGAATAAACCCATTTACAACCAATGGGTTTAACCCAACAGGACAGGAAACAATATCCCAAGTGTGATTATCTTGAAGTGCTTGAAGTTCCTCTTGCATGGCTTTTATCCAGCAAGGCTGTTTAGCAGCCTGAGAATAAGAGGTAGGAATGGTAGTATTAGTTACAATTGCAGAATAGCCATATCTATTTGGGGACAAGTGTGCGGTTGATCGTCGAAAAATCATGAAGAAATTTTCGGAGCAGGGTCAGAAAGGAAAAAGTCTAGGCTTAAACCTTTTATCAAAATTAAAATTTTCAAAGTGAGGAAGCACAATAGTATCAGATGTCGAAAAATGTTGCTGACAATAGTATTCATGTTCAAAGAAAATCACATCTCGAGAAATATGCCATTTATTATCGAATCTAACACACAAACTTTATGATTAGGAATGTAACCCATAAAGCCACATCGAACAGACTGGGCTGACAACTTATGACATTCATGGGTAGGTAAATGAACAAAACCAAACACACCCAAAAAAGTAGGGTAGCATATGATAATTAGGATGTTTCCCAAAACACTCGTTGATGGGGAGAATCAAACTTCAATTGTTGAGATGGTAAGCGATTAATCAGATAAACGGTAGTAGATAAAGCTTTGGTCCAAAACTTAGCTGGAACAGAAGATTATAACAAACAATGTGCGCACCACATCTAACAAATGTTTATTTTTTCGTTCGGCAGCTCCATTCTGCTGAGGGTGTATAAGGACATGAGCGTTGTGAAACAAAAACCCTGGGTATGAAGAAATGCTTGAAACTCATGAGAAATATATTTCACCACCATTATCAGACCTTTAAGATTTTAATACAAGTGGAAAACTGATTTCTCAATATATTTTTACAAGGTTTGAAACACAGTAAACACGTTGCTTTGGAATTTAAAAAATAAATCCATGTAAATCGACCGTAATCGTCAAAAAAATGTCACAAAAATATTTATACTGATATGTGAAAAAATTTGGGTGAAATTCCCAAACATCACTATGAATAATGTCAAAACATTGATTGGCACAACTACCCAAATAGGAAAAGGCAATGTCTTACTTTTGCCCAGTTTACAAGAAGAACAATCAACTAAAAAGTTCTTATCTATGGAACGAGGACACCTCTTTGCAACAAATAATTAAAAAACAACATTATTTGGATGACCTAAGCGTCTATGCTAGATCCCAGCCTTATTGTCAACAATTGAAGAAGCTAATGACACAGTCCGAGGAACGGTAAATTGTAATGGAAATAACCTGGGCCCCCTTTAGGCCCCTTCGCTATCCCTTCCCCGACACTTGATCCTGCCAATAACCATCTCGAGAAAAAATGGACATCACAGTTATTATCCACCATTTGCCCAACAGAAAGTAAGTTAGTAGATAATTTAGGAGAACCAAGACATGTCGAAAGAAGGAGCTAAAAATCACCAACTGTCGTAATAGGAATATATTTCCATTAGCAACTTGAATGTGTTGAGTTTCCGGTTTATGGATGTTGATTATGCAATAAATCAGATGTGCCAGTCATATGTTTTGTGGTGCCGGAATCAACAAACCAAGGAACGGAATTAGTAGTCTTACCTTTCCCTTGAAGACCAAGAGCAGAGAAGGTAGAGGGATCATTGTTGAACCCTATTGGTGTGAGAACAGATTGCTTGTTGTTAGCAATTGTGGATGTCGAACCAGGATTGCAAGAGTCAGATACCGCAGCATTTAAAAGCTTGTGGCCTTCTGTTTTGAGGCCTTGTAGGACACTCCTTAATTATATGTCCTTTTTGCTTTGCAATAATTACAGAACTTCTTATTACAATGCCCGGGCAATTTTGCCAAATTCTTTATAGCTGTAACATGCATTGTTCCCTTTCCTCGGGTCTGAGCAGCATATGCAACATTAACTATTCCAGATGATCCACCAGTTGCACCGATAGTAGCTTATGTCGCCAATCTTTGTTCCTCGCCGCAGCAATTCCCCAAAACATACATCCAAACAAGGCACTGGATCTTATTCAGCAACCCAGCCCGAGCGGTTTCAATTCAAGGTCGGCTTCCTCAAAAACTGATCACGACTACTCACTTCATGAACAGCCTGAAGACTAGCCAAAAATCTCCTTTGACACCTTAGCATAGATAATACCAAAATATTCACTCCATAAAATTTAAAGGAATCCAGAATAATATTGTTCAATTGAGAGTTACCTTGATTATAATTACTCATATCAAGTTCCAATTGGAATGTCTTGCTGTATTATCTTAATTGTAGACGCGCTTCAAATATTCCCCCATATCTTTTGCTATGCCAAAGGATCGTAAGTTGTTCACCCTGTGAGCCTCATAGATCCCAAAATCCAAGAAACAATCCCTGCATCTTTTGCCTCCCATTGACCACGATCTTTGACTCTGTAGGAGCTGGAGCAGACCCGTCCATATGACCCCCAAAACTCCTTCCCCTTTTAAAAACATCTTGAACTGAAATTCCCATGCGCATAATTCTTTCCCGTAAATTAATAGCTAAGATCTCATGTGTTTTCCATTAAGACATTCTAAATCGAATTGTCACTCACAACTTGATTTTTAAAAAATTGTCATTGGAATGAATCAACCTAAAGCAAAAAACAAACAAGAACAAAACAGCAATTCCAGACTAAAAAAGAACTATGGATTCAGCGTAATACTTAGTTGTGTGGCTCTGATACCATAACAACTTTTGAGAAACTTTGGTGAATGCCTTTCATAATTCATGTTCAAGTATATATACATTAGGAGGATATCTTTCCAAGCAACTATATCTTACAAACTAGGAAAATAAATCTTCCTCTACCAAAATTACAATACAAAATATACATGCCATATTTACAAACTAAGTCACGAAACAAATATCTACACGGCCGTGCCTTCTAGCCGTGTATCAGGCCCTGTTGCTTATGGTAGATACCTGACACAATATACGGCCGTATCTTCTGACCGTGTATCCGGCCCTTGTATGTTTCTGGGAAGTACCTGAACAACACACGGCCGTGCCTTCTGTCCGTGTATCCGAACCCTGTATGTTTCTAGGAGGTTCTGACACAACACACGGCCGTGTTTCTGACCGTGTATCCGGCCGTGTATGTTTCTATGCTTCCAGACCTTCTTGATTGAGCCACCCTTAGTGGCCTAAGCATCTAATTACTATATCATCTTGGGGGATATGACTTTTAGCCCTATCTGATCTAAGATTGGTCACTTGCTGGTCAAGTAACCCCGTACAAGTAGCAAGCAACCACTTAAGTTGGATTGATTATTAGTTGGGTTTAATTTTCTACCTTAGTACACAACACCAAAGTTGGGAAAGCGGGGCTAAATAAGCTAGCTTGCCCTTTACCTGCATTAGCCAAAAGGTTAATGTAGGCCAAATTTTTTGACCCAACTTGAATTTTTTTTTTTGCAAGTTAAGCCAGTTGGCTCATATTAATGCATAAGCTAACTAGCTAATTAGCATTTCCTCCCCCCTTATTTTTAAATTTAAATGGGCTAATTGAGCTGACTTACATTGGCCCCCGAGTTCATGTAGGTTAAAATTTTATGACCTAACTCATTTTTTTGCCTGTTAAATGGCCTGGCTTGCATGATCCGCCCCACTTGCATAGCTCTATGCAAAATACAAGTTACTGCGTACTTGGAAGGTTGATGATCCCGAACGCAATTTAAGTTCCAATTTAGTTGGTTTTGTGCATTAAATAGAAAATTGTAAGTTAGTTGTTTTTTTAAGTGATTGAATCATGTTTTAAAGTTGGTTTAGATTACTTAGGGCTCATATTAGTAATGGACCTAGTTAGGGTTATTAGGCCCGATTAACTTTTAGCTAATTGTGGTTTTAAACCATTTAATGTTTATTTAATTAAACCTAATAATTATTTGAATTTTTAGTCTAATTTGTTTTGGCCTTTAATTAGGGTTTTTTGGATCCTTTAAGTATAGTTAAACCCAAATTTTGTTTGGAATTTAAACCCACTAGTCTTAATTACTTTAATTAAATCTAGTATAGTTACCAAGTCCATTTTTTAAATTTTCTTTAGGTCACTTTATTTTATTTTAATTTCTCTAGGTCTATTATGTTTAATTAATCCTATATGTTATGTTTTAAGTCAATTGATTGTTAGGTCTAATTTCAATTTCAATTTAGTTCTTTTTTTATTTAAGGCTTTGTAGGGTTGAAGGCCCATTTAAATTTGAATTATTTGTTAAGGTCCATTTAGGGTATAGGCTCTAAAGTTTAATGGGTCTTAAGCCTATTTGGGATTTTTTTTTTTTTTTTAGTTATGTAAACCCATTTTACTTTATTAGGGCCCATGTCTAGTTTATTTAATTAATTAATTCGATTTGGGTTTTGAATTTGTTTGAGGTTCAATTGAGTTATTTATCATGCTAAATCTCATTTAGGATATAAACCTTAGGAAGAAATAGGCCTAATTTTATTTTAATTTGGATCTTGGGCCCATGAGTTATTAGGTTACATTATCATGTCAAATTTTATTTTAACCCAATTAAAAAGGTTTAATTAATTAAGCCTGTTTAAGCAATCATGTTTAATTATATGGATCAACCACCTAAAGGTGGGTAAAAGGGTGGTTCTTCTACCTATTTTAGTTTAGTTGGACTTAGGGGTTTGGGGCGGGTTGGCCTTAACCTAATTTAATTAAAGTATTGTCAAATTTTAAATTTTTAAATTTGTCACAAATTAAAACCTTAACTTTAAAAGGGTTTATAACTTACTCAATTTAAGCCTAAATTAGGTGAAATCAAAATCCTTATCTTCTTATCACTTCCACTACCTTTTTATCATAAGCAACTTGATTTTGTTCAATTTAAGTTCTTGAACTACTAAACCAATTCTAATTACAAATTTTCAACTTAGAAGCCCCTAATTTATTCAATTTAGGTCTAAATCACTTCAAACCAAAATCCACTTGTTTTACTCCTTCTTAGTATCTAATACATTATTTATTTTTCATTTCCAAGCCCAATTTACTATCAAAAAAATAGTAAATAATACAAGACACACGCTAACTTGCAATTTCATCCATTGTTTAGTCCAATTTCAACACATTATTACTTCTAGGCCTCATTTCGTATCTAGCCAACTTCTATTCTTGATTAAACCATAATTTTACCAAATTTACCCAAAATAAATATATTTATCATATTTTTTTTCCTAGAATCAAAAATTATATCAAAATATGTAAGAAATTCAAAATTCCAAGTTCATACCATTCTTTAATTCAACCCAATTCGTCTAAAATTTTTGCCAAACTCAATTTTTTATCTTATAACTTCAATTTCTATAAAATTTATCACATAAAAAACATGTTAACATTTTGGGGAATTAATAATTTATCATCAATTGATTCTATTCACTACTTAGTTTGACTATATCTAAGGTTATCAAACTCGTGATTTTATTTAGAATCACCAAAGGGTCTATAGAATTAGAACGTGGAAATGTAAGTTTTTTTACTTATATAAAATCTCTTAAAAAACTGTTATATGTCTACTATAGTTATAAAACATAAAGATATTAATATGAAAATAAATAAATTCAATATAAATTTTAGTCATAGCTTACAAAAAAAGTTATGTATTTATAGTATAAAAAAATTAGCATAATTTATTATGTTAAAGTATAAAATTACAATATAAATAATATTAACAATATGAAATGTATTAAATATAAATTATAATAATAAAATAAAAAGATAAAAAAAAATTTTTAAGTCCCTTTTTATCATTAAAAGTAAAAAATATTGTCAGTTCTTCTTCACCATAACCATCACCGTACTATCTTTATCGTCAAAGCCAACATTATTATTGGTACTATTTTTCAATTATATTTTTATATTCTAATTCTAAGTCTTTCAAAATACTAATATTATTCATATCTTATGAAAGTTAAGTTGTATTTTTCAATTTTTAGTCTAATTGATTTTAATAGGTAAAATTGGTAGACTTGTTAAAAACGTTAAGTTTCTACTAATTTTATGTGTAAACTCTTTGATTCTACCACGAGTTTTATATGAAAGCGTTTCTATGTCAAAGTTAACTTGAAAAGACATCCTAAATTGAAAAACTTGTAGAATTGTATTAGTAAAATCACAAATTTTGACAACTATGACTATTCACCAATTCTCTTTCTTAACCTTACATATAAAACCATTTGATCACCAAAATCAATCTAAATATTGTAAAGTTTTACTTCAATCCTCAAATTTCATCAATTAACACTCAAATCAGATTTAACAAGAATAATTAACCCTTTAAAATTTTCATCATCATAGGGCAATCATAACCATGCTCAACATATCTCTATTTAAGTGTATCAAACTTGATTTCTAATCACATTTTGAAATACCCAATAACACATTTAGCACATTAAATCCTAAATTAAACATTAAGGGAAGCAAGATAAGTAGTGGTCCAATGGTTCTTACAATACAATTTTCAATATTCAAGAAAAAACATCAAATCATCATATCCCAATACTTATAACTATTTTAAATAACTTAAACAAAATTTTGAACTTATCTTGTTGGAGACCCAAGAAATACCAAAATCTTCTCCCAACCATACCTACCCATCTCCAAGATGGTGTTTTTTTCCCAAACTCCCAATTGATTTTCTTCACAATAAATATGATTCATTACTTTGACCTACAATTTACAAACTAAAATAAACTTAAATTAAGTCATTTTTTTTACTTACCTTCACACTCAAATCATAGGGAACATAGCCCCCCATTAGCTTAGAATTTCACTTGATTCTAGATATAAAAATTTACAAGAAAACAACTATATTAGTATAGGATTTAATGAGCATTAAGAGGTTCAAATAGTAGAATACGCTTAATGTGTTTTTGAGAGTATTCACCTTAAAAGGTTTTCTAGAAAAAATTGAAATAGGAGCTCTTATTTTTTTGTCCAAATGGGTTTAAATAGTTGGGTTTAGCAAGGGTTTAAGGATAAGGGTAAATGGTTAACAAAGATTAGTAGGTCGTAGCTTATGGTAAAAATTTGTCCTCTTAATTTAGCCTATTTTCTATTATTTTTTCTACTTATTCTAGTTCCCAAAATGATGCTTCCTTTTTTCTAAATTCCTTTGGAATTTAAATTAATTAGCTACTCTTCTAAAAAATAAGCTTAGGGCAGTTTGTTCATTTTTTTTTTTTTAGAATTAATTTTTTTTCTTTTCCAATTTCCCCAAATATTTTTTTAAATTTTTTATTCACTTAATTAATCTTAGAGCTTATTTAAGGTCTAAAAAATTTCAAGTTCAAATTCATTAAAACCGTCTGCATGGAAAAAATTGTTTTTTTGTAAAATTGATCTCCAAATTTATTTTCCTATTTTCTAATTGACTCCAAATAATCCCTTAACAATTTTATTTTACTTAATTAGGGTCTTGAAATTTTATCTTGGGTCACTAGGCTATTTCAAAACTATTTTCAATAAACCGAGTTCAAGGTAAAAAGGTCATTTTGGAAAAAATTGCCTTAAATTTTTATAAATCCTTTTTAAATTGGCTCCCAAAACTTCCTTCTTAATTTCATTAACCTTGTAAACACCCCATTTTTGCCCTAATAATCAATAATAAACAACCATAATTAATTTCCAATTTTTTCCATTTTTTATAATTAGTAGAAATAGGAAAAATATTCAAAAAATAAAATAAATAGGAAAATACATCCAATTTTGGGAAAATAATTACAGAAATGGCAATAAAAAGAGTTAAATAATTTTTACCAATTTTTAAATTTCCAAATGATTAAAAACAATTTGCGTAAAGAATAAAACCGAGGAATTGAGCCGGCTCAGCTGGGTTTGCATGTTCGCTCGAGAAACGCAAGGAAGGTCTGAGGCCCCGGGTTTAATCCCCCTGCGGCACTTGTGCAATTTTTTTTGCTTTTGCCCAAGCTGCCAGGGCAGCTTTTGATTGGCCGGGGAAAAGTCCAGCCTCGTGCGTGATTGTTCCTTGCCCAAACAGACGCGAGAGGAAGCCAAAAGGCCCAAAAAGGCAAATTGTTCGTTTTTCCTAAAATTTTTGGTTTACTTTTGTTTTTAAAAGCCAAATCTATTAGATAACTCACAGAAAAACAAGGAAAACATCAAATTGGAGAAAAGGCCGAAACCCAAATAAAAAAAAAAAAATGGGTTTAACCCAATCGGCGGATTTGAGCTTATCCAGAGGAGTTTTTGAGCGGTATAAATAGAGGGGGAAAGGGAAGAAGCAGGGGCCCGAAAAAAAAGTGGGGAAAAAGGAGAACAAAGCCTCACGGAATTCTTAAAAAAAACCGCGCCACGATCAAGCGTTGAGCAACACCAAGAGGGTTTTGAAGCAAACCACTACCCATTTGGTTTCCTCCCCCCCAAAAAACCCTAGAATCACACTCAGCTTCGAAAAGGCCCCTCGAAGCGTCAACGAGCATCCCCGCCCCCATGTCGATGACCCCACTCGCCCGCGCAGACCCCGTTTAGGTAAATCGGATTTTCGATTTTTTGTATTTATTTTTTTATTTTTGTTTTTTATTTTTTCGAAATTTTTTTATTTACTTATTTGTTATTTATGATTAAAAAAATAAAAAAATGTTAAAAAATTGATTATTTTTTAAAGATTTAATTAAGATGAATGAAAAAAAATAAAAATAATATTTAATAAAAAATAATAAAAATGTAAAAAATTTTAAAAAAAATAAAAAAAATATTAGAAAAAATAAGAAAAAAATTTAATTTTAAAATGGTAGAGAAAAATTAGGAGAAAATTTTATAAAAAATTTTTAAAAATCATGAAAATTAAAAAAAAAATAAAAAAAAATCAATAAAAATTTATATGTAGAAATGATTTAAAAAAATAAAATAAATTTTTTTCACTTAAAAAAATATTTTCTTAAATAAACCCAAAAAATGGTTTTTCTTTAAAATCCTTTTTCAAAAATAAAAGTTTAGGCTTAGATTTTTTAACAAAAATCTAAAATGGTAAAAACATAAATAAAAAGAAATTTCAAAATTAAAATTTCAAAAACACTTTAAAAGTTTTTTTGGAAAAGCAAAATATGGAAAGTTTGATTTTAAATAAGGTTTTAGGCCCCCATTTGAGGCCCCCAAAAAAAAAAATATTTTCTTAGAAAGATTTTAAAAAAAACAAAATAAAAGAAAAAAAAAATAATAAATAAAAAAAGACTTTTCCCAGATAAGGGGTTAAGTTTTTAGGAGTTGGGGTGGTAACCTTGGGGTTTTTAAATGGTTACCCTCCGAACTTAGAAACTTGGTTTTTCCCCTTTCTCTTTTTAAAAAAAAACGAAAAGAGGAATCTCGACGACAGTGGTTAAATTAGGATTAATCTGTCAATTTTGTCCTAATTCAATTTTCCTAACAAAATTGGGTGGCCCCCCCCAAAAAAAAAAACGAAGTTCCCAATCAAGTCGGGATCTAATTAGATGAGCATGGGTTGTATAGATCAGATTAGGAATAGGAAATAAAAAATTAGACTTGACAAACCTTATTGGAATTTTGGGGTTTTTTTCATGAGAAGCTTGTGGATTTTTATTTATAAAAGATCAAATAAAGCAGTTGCTATCATCTTAATTTAAAGTTTGAAAGGGTAAGGGGAGATTTAAAGTTGAAATATGAATAAAGGTTTGGTTGAGGATATCTCTAATTAGTTGAGCTATAAAATCTTTTTAAAAAATTCAAACTCATTGTGATTACATGACAAGATTTTCATGAAGATAATTCACGTTACAATAGAGGATTATTATACATATTATCAAGAAAATAGATTGATAAATATTAAGAAGCCTTGGATAAAGATTAGTTTCAAATTCAAAAATCAAAAGAAAGATATTTTCCTAGATTTAAGAAAGATTTTTACAACAACTATATTGAAGGTTAACGTAAAGTTTACTAGAGATTGATTAGCCATTAATCATCAAAAGAATTATAAAAGAAAAAGCCATTTCAAATTAAAGATATATAAGAGTAACACCCACAAAAACAAACGGCAATTACATTAGAGACTCATTTAAAACTTACTTTAACAATAAGATTTTGTTACCTATTGTTTTATTTTTTGAGCTAAATTATTTTTAGAATCTTTATTTTTATTTTTCCTCGAATCATTTAAACTTTTGAAAACTAAGAAGTTTTGTTAGGGAGAGGGTTATTGTTTATCTGAAGATTAGTAAATAGCTAGATAGAGGGCTTAGATAGGTAGAATAGAGGGGGTTTATGATGCCAAGTGTTGGCTGATTGATTTGTAAATTCCCCTCAATTTCATTTTTAGATAGAGTTGAATGGCCCCAGTATGAAAGACTAGGTCCCTGACAGTGAAGCTGGAAAAGTGGAGTAAGCACAAGGTTTAAACCACTATAAGTCTTATGCTTGGGTTTTTCTCTACCCTTCTCTATTTTAATTGTTGCAAATTTTATTTTACTATTGCGCAAATACATTTAAGCAATTAAACTACTATAAGCCATTAATAAATATCTTGAGGGTTCATTTTAAAAATTTAAAAAGTTAGAATTTTTATTAAGAATATTTAATTTCACCTCCTCACCCTCTTAATATCTTATTCGAGGCTTGTACCTTTGCTTTTACTTTTGCCAAAATATCATTCCATGTAATTCATTTTAGCCTATAATGTGTCTTCCTACTATCTATTAGTTGTCAAAATCGCGAGTTAACTCGCACGTTTTCTATGATTTTACAAGTTGGTGAGCACATTCCGAGTCAACTCGCATGTAAAAACCCTTTTTGAGGGAAAATCGTAGTAAAATCGCAATTTTACTATGTTTCCACTGATTCCACAATATTGTAAAACTAAGTAAAATTTAAAACCCTCGAATCTGGGAATAAACAAAATATGTAATAATAGTTATTCATAGCTCAAACCCAAACTTTTTAAAAAACAACTATGGGATTAATTGTTAAAAAGCCCTTTAGCATCCAGGGGGCGCTGCCCCCTTAAAAACCCCCGCTGGGGTGGCTTTCCTGTCCAATGGGACCCACGTGCTTTTCCTATCATAGGGGAGTATGGAGTCATACCCCAACATGTTCGTCGGTATCACTCCTCTCTTTATAGTGTGTTAACATTGCCATTGAAGTCTTTTGTGTTTGTGTTCGTCGATTGTTAGTCTTCTTGTTCCTATTTGTGATCATGTTGGGTATTAAAGCACTCGTTTTTGATTGCTACAACTTTCCTTATTTAATTTAATATTTTTGTAATAGTAAATAAAATAAAGGGTAGATAATTTTTAACTTTATAAGAATTTTTTAGATTTTTAATTTTATGGGAAAAGGGTTATAAATGTATTTATATTTCTATCTTTTCAATATATCATTCTCATAGTTAAGTAAATGTGAGATATTGTTAAGTAAATATATTTTGAATTAATAATCATGAATAGTGCAAAAATTTACCTAGTAATATATAATTTTGAAGGTTTTCTTGTTATAGTTTCCTTTGTTTGGGACTTTTGGTTGTAGTTGTTTGTCATTTTTTAATATTACTCATTTCTAATGGTATATCTTCGTTTTTCAATTTTTATTTATTAGTAATTTCTTAAAGTCACAATTGATTTTTAAATTTTATCCATTATCTTTTAGCTTTTGTATAAAAACTAGGTGAAATTTGTTTTATACGTTTTATCTTTTTAGAAAAAAAAATTCTATATTTACAAAGTTCGATTATTATATTATGCCCATTTAAATTTTCAATTTATGGTTAAAATAAATATAAATTTTCCCTTATTTCTATTTTTCTTTATTTTTTAATGATTATTGTAAGAAAATTTTTAAAATATTTGGGTTTTTTACTAGGTTGTAGAAATTTTAGTTTTGTTCCGTTTTTGGGACCCTTAGCAATTTCGTAAAATCGCGATTTTGAATCCTTGCTACTATCCTTTTTCTTGAGAGATTTTTCCCATTTTTCCCCTTTTTTTTTTTAAGTCCCCTTATTTAAACATTTGAGTTAATTTTGGGGTTAAAACGTTATAAAGAGGGTAAAATCTATCGAACATATAAAAAAAATTTATGAAATTAAAAAAATTAATTTTTTTACATTTTTATTTTAATTTTTATTATCTTATATTAACAATAAAAAAAGTAAAAAGGGGGAAAAATGAAAACATAAAATTAAAGAGGAAAAAGGGAGGAACAAGGGAAAGAAAGAGATGAAAATATTTGATTCAGCTATTTAGGTTTTTAAATTTATGAGTTTGAACTTTTTTTTTTTTTACTAAAAATTTATTTATCAATAATATAATAAATTATTTTTTAATATTTTTTAATAATTTTTTTCATGTGGTAATGGGAAATTAAAAACTATACCCTATTACATTAAAATATAAATTCTAAAATAATTATAGGATAGGAAGATCATGTATTTGTATTAACTTGTGGGAGCCCAAATATAGAAAAAAACAATTTCGGAAAACCCATTTGACCCAATGTCTATCGAAACCTACCTGGTTAAATAAGATTGGGGTAGATATTTATATAACAAGGTTACCTACTACCCCCATGTTTTTTTATTAAGTTGCATGATAAAAACTAAAAAAAATAAGTGTTCTAAATACCAATAATAAAACCCAAAACTTTTCCCTATATATTTGTATAAGTTCCAAAATAGGGACAAAATAGGAAAACCCCGTACTTTTTTCAATCCTCTAGGAGCAAAGGGTTTCCAAAAAAAGCCCGTCTAGAATTTACTTATGTCCTTTAAAATCTATCAAAAGCTATTTATTGAGCAGATTTCAGGTAGGGACTATGTTAACAGGGGTTCCCATTTTTTTTAGTTAATTTTTAAAATGCATGATAAAAGCAATAAAAAAAAGTGATTAAATCTAAAAATAAATGAATTCATGATTGATTATTTATTTTTACTCTTTAATTTTTAGTATCAAAAAATGAGAAGATATATTGTAAATGAGTATAAAGAAAAGAGAAAAAAATACAAAAAAAAAAGGAAAAAAAAAAAAAAAAAAAAAAGAAATAAAAAAAAAAATAAAAAAAAAA
>JBBMOL010003592.1:0-15163 GCA_037954665.1 Laguncularia racemosa | reverse complement strand
ACTATTAAAACCTTAGGTTACCCCCTAGTCTCCTAAAAATTTTTCCCATCTAGAAATGTCTTTTTTTTTTTGGTTTCTTTATTTTTATTATGTTTTTTTTATTTAAGAAAATGATTTTTTATTTCATTTTTATAGGTTGACTCAAACGGGTGCTTAGTACCTGCTATTCAGGATCAAACAAGTCGTAGTTCGCTTTCTTGAAAAGATTTTGTGGGTTTGTGAATTTTAATTTTGAAATCTCTTTCGATTTATGTTGTTAACATTTTTGGGATTTTTCTAAAAAAATCTAAACCTAAGCTTTAATTTGACTTTTTTTTTTAAATAATTTTTGGGGAAAACATCAATTTGGATTTATTTGAGAAAATGATTTTTCTAAGTGATTAAAACTCATTTTTTTATATTTTTATAATTTTTCAATTTTTATTTTTATGATTTTTTTTATTTCTTTTCGATTTTTCCTTATTCTTCTACAATTTTTATAATTTTTATGAGTTTTCATGATTTTTATAATTTTTTTATGATTTTTATGATTTTTATAATTTTTTGTGAATTTTTGTTAAAAATTTTATCCTAAACTATTATCTATCCTATTTTAAAACCTAAAGTTTTATTATTATTTTTCTAATATTTATATTGTTTTTCTACATTTTTCTTATTTTTCTACATTATTAAATCCTAAGAAATCTAATTTCTACATTTTCCTATTTATGGAAATATAAATAAAACATAAATAAATAAATAAATAACAAAATAATAAATCAAATCGGAATAAAAATAATAAATAAAGTAAATAATAAATTGGAAAAAAATCGGGGAAAATCCGACTTGCCTGGATCCGAGTTGGTGCGCGGGTCGGGTTCGGTCGGGTCGGATCGGTTGGGCACGGCGGCGGAGAGTGCTCGTTCACGGCGTTCCGGCGGCCTTTTGCAATGGGTGAGGTGTCGAATCCTAGGTTCTCGAGGGTGGTGAATCCAATGGTGGCAGTGGTTTGCTCTCAGAACGTCTCCTAGTGGTGGCTCAGCTCCGATCGGTGGTCGCGGTTTGGATTTCCTCTGATACTCTCTGATTTACTCTCTTCTCTCACTTTCTCTCGATTTTGATATGTGATTTGGCTTCCTTCACTCCTCCTCTTTTTATAGGCGTTCGAAATTGAGCTGGATAAGCTCGGATTTCCACCGATAGAAGCAAATCGGATCGACGGTTAAATAAACCAACTCCGATTCGTGTAAAACCTTTGATTTGTTAAGATTTGATTCCAATTGGATGATGTTTATCTCAATTCTGTTGAAGATCTATTGGATTTGTGCAAAAAATCGAATCGAAACGGCGAAATTCGAATTTTTCCTTCGCCGGCGTCTCGAACCCGAGGTAGGAGACGATCACGCGCCCGACGCGTGCGTTCCCTCCAGCCAATTAAAGGCTGCCACGTGTCCTGGTAAGTAAGAAAAACACAAAACGCGGAAACTGTTTCCCCTGCGTTTCGAAACCTGCGACCGAGCACTCCTACGCACGCCTTAGACCATGGTCCGGACCAGCTGGGCGTGGCCCATTTTCCCGATTTTTCTAATTTCGCAAATTGCATTTATGCAATGCGATTTTTTTTTTTTTTGTATTTTTTGAAATTTCAAAAAATTATAAAATTATTTATTGCTTATTATTGCCATTTCTGAATCATTTTTCAAAATTGATGTGTTTTCCTATTTATTTTTATTTTTTGAATATTTTTATTATTTTTGCTAAATTAGAGAAAAATTGGAAAAAATTGAAAATTGATTATTATTAATTATTACTTATTTTAAGGCAAAAATGGTGTGTTTACATTGAGGTTAGCATATAATTGCTCCTTTCGAAGCACTCCAAAACAGCCCTCCAAATGAATGATATGGTCTTCTAAACTCTTACTGTAAATGAGGATATCATCAAAATAAACTACCACAAATTTTCCAATAAAAGTCCTCAAAACATGGTTCATAAGTCTCATGAAAGTACTAGGTGTGTTAGTTAAACCGAAAAGGCATTACTAACCACTCATATAATCCATATTTTTTCTTAAATGCGATTTCCATTCATCACCTTCTTTCATTCTAATTTGGTGATATTCGCTTTTCAAATCAATTTTAGAAAAGACACTAGACCCATGTAACTCATCTACATGTCATCTAAGCGAGGAATGGATGACGATATTTACCGTGATGTTGTTGATGGCGCGGCAATCAACACACATTCTCCATGACCCATCCTTCTTAGGCACCAAAATCACAGGCACTGCACATGGGCTCATGCTTTCTCTCACGTACCCCTTCTCCATTAAGTCATTGACTTGCTTTCAAGTTCCTTTGTCTCCTCTGGATTGCTCTTATAAGCTGGCTTGTTTGGAATAGATGCTCCGGGAACAAGGTCAATCTGGTGCTCAATACCACGAATAGGTGGTAACCCCTTTGGAATCTCCATCAGGGAAGATATCTTCAAAGTCCTGCACAATAGACACAACCACACTAGGCAAAGAGTTAAGAAGTTCATTAGTATTCAAACAAGTTTCCTTAAAAACTAGCAACAACATAGGTTGCTTCATTACTAACGCTCTCCTCACTACACTCGCTCTTACCACACAACTCCCTTTTGCAAGGCTGCACTCTCCTTTTCACTCACTACCAAAGTTGATCCCCCCTCAACTTGGCCTCTCACACTCTTTCTAGCCTTCCTCTCTTTTTCCTTTTGATATTGACTTTTGTGTTCCTTTTCTTTTTCTATGTCTTTTGCTCTCTCACTCTCCCTCTGTTTTTCACTCACCTTATATTTTGCAAAAGATTGTTGTAGCTGCAACTAATCCTCATACACCTATTAGGTGTTAAGGGTTTAAGATTATAGCTTTTTGCCATGGTGAACAAGTGTATACTTGTTAGAAAAGCCATCATGAGCAACCTTCTGTCAAACTGCCATGGCCTCCCAATAACACATGACAAGCCTGCATCGGCACTACATCGCATAACACCTCATCCTCATACCTACTGATGCGAAAAGCAATTAAGGCTTGCTTACTCACCTTAGTCTCGCCACTATCACTCAGCCATTGCAATTTATATGGGCTAGGGTGTTTAGTGTCTTAAGCCCCAACCTCTCAACAATGAAAGTGCTCACTACATTAGTGCAACTTCCCCATCAATGATCAAACTACAAACATGGTCACCTAGATAACATCTAGTATGAAAGATATTCTCTCGTTGCACCTCCTCTTCTTCCTTCACCTGCACATTCAAAGCTCACTTCACTACTACCACTAACTTCCCTGCTGCAGGCTCCTCGTCATCACTAGCATCCTCTAATGGAGGCATATCATCATCTTCACTATCCCCTCAGTCTCATACTCACCATCATTGCGCAGAATCATAACATGTCTAATCGGACATTGACTAGCAATATGACCTCTGCCTTGGCATTTAAAACATTTAATGTCACAATTTCTAGGAGTAGAAGATTCAGGTTTACCTTGATTACCAGGAGAACCTCCTTGCTTCTGCTATCCTTTTGGCTTGGTGGGTAAAGAATTTTCTTCCTTCCTCCAATGGTTAGTCTTCCAAGTAGATGAACCAACACCCTGTTGAAGTCGTGCAGTACTACTACCTTTCCTCTTGTGTTGGTTCTCAACTTTTATAGCCATGTGAACCATATCTTCCAATTCCACGTAATGCTGCAATTCTACTACATTTTGAATCTCTCTATTTAACCCAACAAGAAACTTCGCCATGGTAGCCTCTCTATCCTCCTCAACATTTTCTCGAATCATAGTAACCTCCATCTCCTTGAAATACTCACCACACTTCGGCTTCCCTACTTAAGAGTTTACAATTTGTTGTACAATTCACGATAGTAATAAGCAGGAACAAACCGCTTCTTCATCACCCTTTTCATCTCTTCCTAAGACTCAATGGGTGGTTCACCATTCTTCTCCTATTCAACATCAGTTGATCCCACCACACTATGGCATAATCTGAAAACTCAATGGCAGCAAGCTTCACTTTCTTTCTCCCACTATAATTGTGACAATCAACACCATCTCTACCTTCTTCTACCATTCTAAGTATGCGTCGGGATCATTCTTCCCTTGGAAAGGAGGAATCTTCATCTTTATACTACTCAATTGATTATCCTCTCTATTCCTATCTCCTCTATCTTCCCAATCCCTAGTTCCTCTATTA
The DNA here is from genome assembly GCA_037954665.1 of Laguncularia racemosa. Classification (NCBI taxonomy): domain Eukaryota; kingdom Viridiplantae; phylum Streptophyta; class Magnoliopsida; order Myrtales; family Combretaceae; genus Laguncularia; species Laguncularia racemosa. The sequence continues at coordinate 10,967 of JBBMOL010003592.1, read as the reverse complement.
CTACCACCATAACCTCTATAACTCTGATAGAAGGTTCATCAAACTCATCATTAGAATTTTCATCTCCACCCCTTTGTCCTCTCTTAGAACAACTCTCCCTCTTACGCCCTTGAAAGACGTTTTTAGATTGCTCTAGTTTCTGCTCCACGTTTCGTGAATTTGTTCCATTCCCTCCTGAAACATTCTCTTCATCTCACCCCTCAATGCCTCAATCACTAACCTAGCATCAAACCTCCCCTCTCACCTTCAGGAGAATTTTGCCTCGACATAGTTCCTGCAATAAAAGGTTAGTACTAACACAAATATATAGAGTTAAGCCTCATGATTCACTCCCTCACGTTTTTCACTTAAGAAGGATATCCCACAATCACTCGTGTATTCTCACAAACAGATATGATATCAACTCACTAATCCCTCTTCTCAATTCTCTTGGAACTAATCCAAAACCACACCAAATTCTTCCATAAAATTCAAGAACAAACTCTCTGGGCTTGAATTTTCCTTTTTCTATCTTTTTTTGTTGTCTTTGTTTTCATTCTTTTGTTCTCGTTTTTTTTTTAAACAAGATTGATGGAATGAACTACATTACTCAAGGAACAATTAACACTATGGACTTGAGTATGAAGTAATGTAATACGAAACTTGATATGAACGATTAGAGTTAGGGTTTTGATGTTACCTTTCTCAAACCGAATTGATGTTTAACAAACCTAGGCTCTGATACCAAACTGATATGAACCACGCCCATGTGTGACGAAACCCTATATCAATACGTTTGGAATTGCAACCCAAGATGCCAAAACAATCAAAGTGGAACCGCGACCCGTTACCTATAGGTGAGGCAAAGAACTTGGTTATTTTGTTGACGCCACAATTGGGATGAAAGACCGATTGATAAGTCGGGTTTAAACACCACGGAAGAAATCCGATAAGTTCAAGAGAAGTTCTTTGGAGAACCAATAGAGGAATTCTCTCAAATTGTGTTATTCAATGTTGTATGTATGTTCTATGTTCTGTTTTCCAACCTTAGCAGCTTTTAATAAGGTTTACAACTCGTTAAAACAAAAGCCCAAAACGACATAACATAATTAAGTCACGGAAAAATAAAAATGGGCAATGTACGCCGGCTGCATAGTAGGTGGCGTAGTATCCGGCGTAGGACGTACGCCGGGTATATAAGCCGGCGGCGTAGTGGCTGGCGTTAGTTCCTCTGTCACGCTCTAATTGCAACGCCGGTTTAAAGCCGTCAGCGTTTAAGCCAGCGTTGTCAAGGCCGGTAGCTTTGACCTCCTATGCTTTGATCTCCTTGAATGACTTGTACAAATGCAAGTTCATTCTCATGGTTTGCTCCAATCTTTCTCGGCTTCTTGGATATCCTTTATCAGCCCGTTAAGTGCTTCCTTTAATCGTTTTGCTCGAGTTCTTGTGATCGGTCCAGGTGACACTTCAAGAGGATCCACATTCCACCTTCTAGCTTGACTCCCATCATGGCTTTCATCAACTTGGGATCTCAGTCAGAGCGAAAGACTGACTGAGCGAGATCGGGATCGGAGTGAATTGTCTTAAGACCCTAGTGGCCTGGGTGTGATTCATCGGCAACTGCTGGATTGGGGCATTCGCAGTCTGAAATGTCACGCGGGTACCAACCTTGTCTACTCTGCCAGAGTTAACCGTATTGACGGTAGACTCCTTGGCTTTGTTACCTCCGAGGGGCCTCTATGATGATGTGATTTTGGGAGGGTCCACTGTTTGGAGTCTCCCTGATGTGATGGCATTCTCAATTCAGCACCTTACTGCCACTACTTCCGCAAAGCTAGATGACGTTTGGCTACCAAATGTGAGAAGTAAGTCTTATCCAAAGTGTTGATAAAAATGAATGTCAACTCCTTTTCAGAAATTGAGGCCATTACCCTAACAGCCTGAGCTCTCCAGCGCTGGGCATACTCTCTTAAAAGACTTGGTGTATTTCTTTCAAAGACTTCCTAGGTCCATTACCGAAGGGGCAACCTTAATGTTGATTTGTATTGATTGTAAAATGCCTAAACGAGCCTTCCCAGGTACTGACTTGGTTGAAGTCTTAGTGTGCATACCAGACGAGGGCAGGGCCTATAAGGCTGTCTTGAAAGGTTTAGATCATGAGCTGGTAATATTGGGAAAATTTGCTAAACCTTCCCATACATACACCCTTGTATGATTTGGGGGAATTTTAAAGGTGCCTTTCTATTTTTAAAATTTTGGGGGGTTTTTGGAATTCTCTGGGTCCCTTTCTTCCCCTTTAAAAAAGGTAAGTAGTGCCCCTACTTGCTAAAAAAGTCGTAAAACCCCCTTATTGTCTTCATTTATAACCCAGTGTTAAAAAAAGTTTTCTTTCCATTCCTTTTAGCCCTCCATTTTCCCTTTTTATGTTGTCCGAATTTTTTGGCAAAGGGTTTGACTTTTGGTTTTTTTAACTCGAAGGCGGGGGGTTTTGAGGGGGGGGAATTTGATCTCTTCATTTTTTGGGGGTTTGGGATTTTTTTACTGTTTTCCCCCTTTTTTTCTAGCCTTGGTGTTTTTTGGGGGTTGGTTTTGGAGTGGGGGAAAGGGGGGCCAATATCTAAATTCAGGGGGGGAAATTAAGGAGCTAATCTGGACTGTTTTTTTCTGGGATGCGACCCTAGGGACCCAAGGGGCACCCAACTTTTTTTTGGTTTTTTTGCGGTTTTTTTCGCTTTGTTGGACGGGTTTGCCTTTTTTGGTCTTTGAGGGGGTGGGGGGGGTTTGGGTCCTTGGAGGGCCCGGGTTGTTTGGGAGTATCTTTGTCCCGGGCGGGGCATTTTTTATTTTTTAATGCATGAATGTAAATATGATGTTTTATCAAAAATAGATGAAAAAAAAAAAGGGGGAAACCCAAAGGGTTTAAATTGATATAATACTGAAATTTTTTTTTTTTATTAATATTGGAAATTGGAGTTTCGAAATTTGGGAAATTTAAAAAAAAGAAAAAAAAGTACAGGCTAATCAAATTTTAGCCCTTTTTTCTTTTGTTGGTGGGCATCGATTTTTCCCCTGATAAAGGCTTCCAAACCTTTTTAAAAATTAGTTTGGGGTTCTTCTTTGTGAGCTTCCCAAGGCCTTTTTTTTTTTGATCAGACTTTTAAAATCTGCCCTTCCAGTTTAATCTTTTTTGAAGTTTTTTCCCAATTCAAATTACCCCCCCACCCAAACCCCTTTTGATTGTTCTAAAAGGTTTTTTTTTTCTGGTTTAAAACTTTGTCTAGCCCCAAGTTTGGGGGGGTTATCTGGGACTCGGTATGTTTTTTCCCCCCGTTTGATATTTTTGGTGGGGCACGAAATCCCTGGTGGTTGATGCTTACCTACTTCCCCACCCAATTTAAAAAGGGTTACTTTGGGGGGGTTTCGATTGGGTTTTTCCCGGGGGGGTTTTTAAACCTTGCCACCCTTGGGGCAAATTTTTCGGCTCCCAGCAGTTTTGGGCCCGGGGTTTTTTCGAATTTGGATTGCTTCTAGTAATGGTGGAAAAAATATGTCTTAGATGGTCCCGAACTGGAGGCCCCCGATTTTTTAGATGATACCCTTTACATCTGTGAACCGTTTAAAGGGGAAACCCCCCTTTAAGGGTTTTTTGCAAGTTAGGATGATTTTTGTTGAAAGTAACCTTTAAAACTTTTCCAAGGATGTTTTGGCACTAAAACTCTTAGCATTTTTCCCCCCCTATGGTAGAAAGGTATGGGGTGGGCTTTATCTTTTCAATGCAGGGGAAGTCCACAAGGTTCTATGTTGGGCTAAAGTTTTTTTTGGGGAAAATTGGGTTTTAAAACCCCAAATTTTTTTGGGGTTTTGGCTAACAAAACCTGATCAAAAATTGGGGTTTGAATTTTTTGAGCGGGGGGGGAATCCCCGTGGGCCCTTTCTTCTTGAAAAAATTCGGTTTTCCCCGGGATTTATTCACCCAAAAATAAAAAGGCCGGGAAAATAAGTTTCCCCCCCAAAGGGAAATTTGGGCCACTGGGTTCGGGGGATTTGGGTTTTTGGATATAAAGTTTCCGGGGGGGGGAAAGATTTTAGGGTTTAAGCAAAAAAGGCTGCAAGGGGTGGAAAAGAATTTTCCCCTTTTTTGGGTTTGTAGCTGGGGGGGGGTTCCCCAAATAATATGTTTTTTTATCCCATACTTTTTAGGCAAATGAAACCAGGGTTTTTTTTAACCGTCCATCCGTATGAAAAACCCCTTGAATTTGCAAAGGGCCCTTATTAAATTGTGTTTTGGGGTCCCTAAAGTCTACTAAAAAATTCCCGGGGTTTGGAACCTCAAGACTAGAAAATTTACACTTCGTGTTTAGTGTGGGGCCCCGGGGCAGGGGGGGGGGGGTTGGGGTTGTTTTCTTTAAAAGTGGGAGTGATCTTTCATGGGGCCCCCCAATGAAGGGGAAAGTTGGGGGGCTTATTTCCCCATAGATGGAGGATAGATATCAGGGGGGGTAAGTTCTTTTTCCCATCTTAATAAATTTGAAAGGATTTTGCCTTTTTTTTGGGTTGGTTTGGGGCCCTTGCTTTTTCGGGGTTTTTTAAAGGAAAACCCAAGTGGGTTCCAGTCCCAATTTTTAGCCCGGGAGGTTTGAAAACCCCAGATCTTTTTTGCAGAGGGGGGTGGAAAATTTTTAGAATAGCCATTTTATTAATTTAGAAGTCTTAATTACAAAAATTTTTTTTTAAAAGGGGTTAAAAATGTATTTTTAAAGGAAAATGTTCTAAACTCTGGGAAAAACGGAAAAAAAATATTAATTTTTAAATAAATTTGCCACCCCAAAATTTTCCCATGTTATGTAGATTAGGTGGGTTTTTAAAAAGGCCCCGAAGTTTGGGCCCCCTACATTTCGAAAAAATGGATCTGGGGGGTCACCCCAAAGGTTAGGTGGGGGGCCTTTAAATTCACCCCCAAATGGTGACCCTATACTTCGCCCGAAACCTACACAAGGGCCCCCCCGTTTAGGGTTAAGAGGGCCCCGGGTTTTTTGGGCCCGTTTAAACCCCCCGTTTAAATGCTTCGGGACCCCAAGGGTTTGGGGAAAAAAAAAAACAAAAAACCCCTAATTTCATTAAATCCCTGAAAGGTTAGCAACAATTATAAAAAATCAAAGACATTTTTGAAATGGTGATTTTAGAAGATTTAAGTGCTAGCCCATAGGGATACTCCTAGTGGAGTCGCCACCCTATTGAGTCTAATTTTTTTTTTCATTCCTAATCCGATTTATACTAAACCCTATGCTCATCTAATATAAGTCATCGACTTAAACTAGGAATTTTGTCTTATTTTGGAGTCACCACCCAACTAAAGTTGGGAAGATTATTGAATTAGGACTAATTGAGCAAATTAATCCTAATTTAGACAACTAGTCAATGAGTTTTTCCTCTTTTCATTTTTGTGAAAAAGGGAAAGGGAAAACTAGAGTTTCTAGACTCGGGGGCTAGCCTATTAAAAACCCTTAAAGTTACCACCTTATTATTTTGAAACTAAACCCTTGTCCTAATGTCTTTTATTGTTTTTATTTTGTTTTTATTTTTTTTTTTAAAAGTAACTTATTCTAATGATTTTTTTCTTTCTAGAGTTACCCCAATGGGTGCCTACGTACTATATTCAGGATCAAAAAAAACCGTAGTTCACTTTTTAAAAAAAAACTTTAGTGAGTTAGTTAATTTTAATTACAAAAATTTACTTCAAATTTACTTTTTTTATCATTTTTAGCATTTTTGGAAAAAATCCAAGCCTAGCTTAACTATTTTATTTTTTTTTATTTTTTTAAATAATTTAAGGAAAAACCAATTTGGAATTTATTTTAAGAAAAGGATTTTTCCAAGTGATAGAAATTATTTTTATTTCCCTATTATTTAAACCCACCTCTTTATTATTATTATTTTATTTATTTATTTTTACATTTTTCCATCTTCTTTCAGTTTTTTTTTTCTTTTTATTTCTATACTTTTCTATTATTGTTTTTTATTCTTTCTTTTTCTTTTCCTTTATTATTATTATTTTTATTATTTTTTAACATTTTTTATGATTTTTATAAATTTTTTTATTATTTTTTTCTATTTCTAAAAAATAAACCTAAAAAAAACTAATCTAAATTCTAACATTTTCCTAATATTATTTTTCAAATTATAAATAACAAATGAATAAAATAAATAAGATACGATAAATAAAAAAAAATAAAAAATCAGAAAATTCAAAAAATTCAACTTACCTGGGTTGGATACGGTGTGCGGGTCGGGTCAAAAACCAGGTCGGGTCGGATCGGGTCGCGGGTTGGGTTACGGTGGTTGGGAAACCTCGTCGGTGATGTTCTAGCGGTCCTTTTCGTCGAATGAGGGGGGTTTCTGAAGCTTCCAAGGATGAGGAACCTAAGACCAATGGTGGTTGCAGTCGAAAAACCTCCCAAGTGGCATTTCGAGGGGGTGGTGATCGGCGCTCGTGCTCGGGAACCTCAAGTGCATTTCCCTACACCGCGATCTATTTATAGGCACCCGAAATCGAGCTAGACAAGCTCGGATTCCTTCGATTGGAACAAAAACGGATTTCGGTTGAAAAACTCATCTTCGATTTGTTTTAATCCATGTAAATCTTAGATTTTGTTATGATTTTACGTTAATTGGATGATGTTTATCTTATTTTGATTAAAGATTTGGTGGATTTGTGCAAAAAATTGAATCAAAACAGCCAAATTCCATTTCCCCCCGCTGTTGGTGACGATTTCGGATGAAGGAAGGGGATGATCACACGCTCGGCGCGTGCGTTCACGTCGACCAATCAGCGGCAAACACGTGTCTTGGGGAGGGAAAAAATTTGCAAAACATGGAAGCATCCCCCGCGATTCAAACTCGCGACCGAGTCACCCTTCGTGCATAGGCCAGGGCTCGAACCAGCTGGGCTAGCCCACTTCTCAGTTTTTTTTTTTTTCGCAATTTACATATATGCAATGAAATTTTTATTATTTTTGTATTATTTTGAAATTCCAAAAATTTTTAAAAAATTATTTATCCTTTTCTTATTATTCCTTCATTATTTTCCAAAATTGATATATTTTTCCTATTTATTTTATTTTTTGAATATGTTTCCTATCTTTGCTAAATAAAAAGAAAATTGTAAAAAAAGAAAAAAATTGAAAATTTGCCCATTATTAATTATTGGGATAAAAAATGGGGAGTTTACAGTAATGAGTGGTATTAACTGGTTAAAAGTTTTGGTTCTTTTTGACAAACTTTGTCATCAAGTTTATCAAGATGACTTCCTTGAGAAGTTACATTTCTTTTGATGTCTTACTTGAGAAGTTGATAAGTAAGCTTCCCTTTAAGAAGTTAGTGAAATATCCTTTTTTAAGAAGTTAACTATAAGGTGACTTTCTTGTAAAGTTAGTTAGAAAAGCTTTTTGGACAAGCTAATTGTTTGTAAAAAAGAAAAATTGTATATAAATATTTAAAGGAATTTTAAAATTTGGACTAAAAGAAATTCTTGTTACATAAAGTTTAAAGACTAACTTGGTGTCGTAATAACATTTGAGGCTTAATTATAAAATGTAGATGGGATCATAATTATTTGAAAAAAAATTGGGGTACCATATTCTCCCTTATTGAGTCTTAAACAACTTTTCTTAATTAATTTATCATTAAAAAATGGCCTAATTTTCTAGGAACTTCACATAGTCCCCATGTCATCAACAAATTAAAAAAAACAATTGACAAGCACCTCATTTGGTGGTGGCATTAGAACAAAAAAAACTGCATGAAAATAAAAAAAGTAAATATAATATAATTTTCCATTATTTATTAAGAAAAAATAATATAAGTAAAAACTTAATCCGTGACTCGACTCTGAAACCCTCCAATTATGATCAACGAAGTGTACCATGATAGTCATGTACCCCTTTTCTTGATTTAATGTTCATAAATTGTTGTTACTGCAACTTAAGAATTTAGTCATTTCGATAGCACTCTCAATTTTTCCTTCTCCCAATAGTAGATGTTCATGATCTCCTTTTTCATGGTATTCCAACTGAATGTTTAAAAAGTGGTTGCATACTTTCAACAAAATCCCAAAAATTTACTTATGCTCAACTATTGAAATGGGGTATTCGTGGACAATGATTGCCTTTGCAAGTCTTTGCCTATAAATATTTTGATTGAAAGTCAAATTTCCTATGTTCATAAACTCTCATTCTTATTGTCATTTCTCAATGGATAGTAGACATTGCCTTATGTCTCTTACTTCTTTCTTTGTGTGCATTTCTCCAATGATTGCAAAAGTGCTTGTTCCATGTTTACTCCCTGTTTTTAGTGTTCGGGAAACCCAATGATTGCAAATAATAACATTTCCCCATGCTGTTTTCCTCACCATATCATTCCATATGGGAGAAGTTAACTTATGTTTTTTGGGATTATCTTGTTGATTGGCATTGCTTCTTACTTGAGAACTTGTTGTAGTTGTGAGATTTTTTTATAGTGCTTCCATTTTAGAACCAAGTTTTGGTAAATGGACCTTCCTCTTCCCTTTCGTCAATGGGGTTTGCATCAATGGGCATATCGAATTCGTCCATATTTGCATTACATAAAAGGAACAAAAATGAAATGTTATTAGAAATTTTGGGAAAGAAATCACAACCTAGATAAGGATTTGGGTATCTTATGCAAATTATGAGGTGTTCTGATCATGATGTAGTATATTGGAACTATCTAGTCATTACCATGGTATGAAAGTCTTTTTGGAATCTTAAACCTAGTTTCTTAGGACAAAAAAAGTATCTATTACCATACATTATAGTATCCAACTATACGGTTTGGGATTCCAAAATTATAGAACAATGAAGAATGAAGGAAAAAAGAACATTACTGCCATGTCATTCAATTGCACTTAGCATTAAAAAGAATCATAAAGCTTTGCCACAATCTTAACAATTCTACACAACCCCATTAAAAAACAAAAAATTATATGGCTTTCCTACTTAACAATATATATATTTCCGTAGAAAACAAATGATTTACATTTTACCTAACTATAGCAAATATATATACCATATAAGATATGGTTGGTGCCAATTGACAATATATTAACAAAAAACATGATGCTTCTTAGGTTTTTTTTAACTACTTAAAGAAAAAAGCTAATGTCCACTACAAAGCCCCATATATCGCATAGAAAAAAAAAAATGGAAAACAATAGTCTTCGAAGCTCAATCAAATTCCAAAACTAATTTTGCATTAAAAATAACTCAGCACTTGAAAACCAAAAATTGTTTTAATTATTACCTCTATTTTTCTTCCCTTTCCTGAAAATCATTTTAATCCTTAAATTTTGGAGGGTTTGAACTTTAAACGCAGTTGAAGGGAGGGCTTGATCTCTAAACTAAGAGAGTGAGATCTAGCCTAAACTTTAGGTTAAAAACCTTAGAAAGTTGACGAGCTGTTGAGAGACTCGAAGGGTTTGAGGACAACAAGGGGTGGGTAGACAACAAGGGAAGGGGACAAGGGGGGGCAAGGACTTGAAAACCACTTAGACATCCATTTTTGCCCCATCAAAATAAAATTAAAAGAACAAGGCTAGAATAAAATAAATAATAAATAATAAAAAATAATATAGTAAGTAAAAAAAAAAAGAAAAAAATAAAAATGGTGATGAAAGGAAAATATAAGAAAAGTAACCAAAAAAAAATAAAATAATAATAATTTTTGGAATTTGGGAATAAATTTACCCCATTAAAGAGAAACCAAATCTAATTTTTGTTAAATAATCTTTGGACTAAAAATATAGTATGGCTTAAATAAAAGGGTTTGGGATAATAAAAGCCCGAAAAAAAAAAAAAAAAAAAACTTAGCCTAAATTTGGTTTAAGTGTTAGTTATGCTCGCAAGAAGACTTCGAAGGTCATGGGTCGATCCAATGTAGGCCATCCAAAATATTTTATTTTATTTTATTTTTCTTCCCGGTCAGGTCCTATGCCAACCCCATGACCATCTTCTCTAACCAACTTGGTTGAAAACAAAGGGAAGCAAAGTAAAAGAAAACCAACAAGGGCACGAGATTTTTTTTTTTTTTTTTTTTACACTTTTCAGCAAGATTTGATACAAATTTGTCTAAAAAGATCCTTAAAAAATTCATCAACTCCTAAAGATTCACTAACAACGAACCGAAGATTCGATTTATCAAATCTTCAGTAGTCCTTATTTACCTCATCGACCAACCATGATCCAACCTTATCTCAAGCTCTAAATAGTATTTGATTTACACCATTATAAATAGGGGAGTTTGGGAAACATGGAGGGGGATAAACAATCAAAAAAAAAACAAACAAACAAAAAAAACACGTAAACAAGAACCTACAAAAGCTTTCACTTGAAAGGCATCCATACATGTGCTTTACTCTCTTAGATTTCCTCCACACTTACACAACCTTAAAGCAATTATAGGTAGTTGATGGGTGTCGAATCCCAAAAAAAAATAAAACCTACTCCTAGACAATTTATGATTTGCAATAGCGGGAGTAGGGTCGAATCCACAGAAATTGGTTTAAACTTATTTCTATTCAAGGAGAATAAAAGGAAAAGAAAAATGGGGGGGGGGTTTGTTTGTGAATCAAAATAAAGTTAAAACAAGGTAAGAAAATCGGATATTAATAAAAACCTAGCCAAAGGAACAAGATAGTTTAATTCTAGGAATTGATCATCGATGCAAATGTTTTCTATTTTAGTTCTAGAAAACTTTATGGTTATTTTAAAAAGCCTAACAACCATCTCTCCTTTCTTCCTCGATAACCTCAGACAAGCGCTTTGAAAATTTTTTCTCTTTTGATTAAACAACCCCAGACAAGCGCTTGGATTTAATCTATCAATAGCTTAAAATCTAGGGAAACCCCCAATTCATTTCCCCGTAGATTAAAGAAACCTATTTAAACATGCACACCCTCCATAACATGAATTCGA
>JBBMOL010003591.1:0-15167 GCA_037954665.1 Laguncularia racemosa | reverse complement strand
GCGGGGCCCCAAATTAATTTGGGGTTTTTTTGCCCCAATTTTCCACCCCACTCTTTCTTTTTTTTTAAAGCCCATTGTGTATTATGTTTTCTTTTTTCCCCAGATATTTTGCATTCTGTCTTTTGGTACTTCCTTTTGATCCTGAGCTGAAAGTGCTAATCTACTGCTATGTGGTCCCTTTTATTGCTGAGTATTCTTGCTTCCTATGTTAGTTTTTCCACTTTCCAGTTCTGAGATGTTCTATGAGTGACTGTTGCAGAGACAATAAGGTTGATCTTCTCTAGCTGCCTCTGGAATTTGAATTTACTGCTATCGTAGATCAGCTACCAAGAATGTTCTGAGTTGCTTATACTTTGCTGCTCCAGTATTTTTATGCTACCCATTGTGTTGTCATTGCACTCTTACAATTGGAATACTAATGTCTTCCAACCAATTTTTTACCTCAGATACTGAGATTATTCAGTGAGTCAGCCGAAAGTATTTCTGTATTAAAGGTTGACTTGGCTGAAGCAAAGAAGCGTCTTGGTGCCCGCAATAAGCAATTGCATCAGTTGTGGTATCGGTCAGTTACATTACGCCATATTATTTCTCTGCTGGATCAAATCGAGAATATAGCTAAGGTTTGGTGGCTTCTTCATACCTTCTTATAAAATTGCTTGCATCTCTGTTAGTAACAATTATATTTATCATTTCAAACATACTTTTTGAGATGTGAACCTGCTATTAGATTTTTATTTAGATGTTTGGTTTCACTCATTGTGCAAGTACATACTCACAGATTTATGCATATACTTGTGCTGTGTGCAAGTATGAAGTCATGATAGGGGTAGATGTCTGCAGTCCTGTCCTGGTTTTAATTGAAAGAATTATTAATAAAGTTTGCAGCAATCTTCCACAGTAGCTTTCTATGTCTTACCAAGTATGTTTTTCTGAGTTGTGTATCTATATATTTATTAATACTTTGTTATTGAGCATTATCCAATTTCTTTTTCAACTGTGTCTACTCTTCCTATTGCTCTTGGTAGGATGCAATTGGTCTGGTTTGATAAGAATTTCCTTCAAGGCTGGAAAGATTAATCTGATCATAGTTCTTGTAGACAGAATTGAAATTCCAGCTGAGTATATTAGGAAAATCAAAATGGATATTTGTTAGGTCAGTCTGGCTTAGCTTTTGGGTAAGAGGAATAAGATCTTACAAGAAAAGTAACCTTAAGAAAAGGACGCTGTGGAGCTATTGCCACAATCAGAGGAATCAAGAAATAGGTGAAAAGTGGAAGCAGCATGAGGAAAAGAGAAACAACATAATCATGGTCATGGATAGTTTTAAATTCTAGAAATAGGTAGTGCTCTTCATCTCTTTTGAGGGTTGCTAGAGAAAATCATTGGATTTCTCCATCAATTCAAAAGAAAATATAAAAAAAGTGATAGAAGGTATATACAATCAAAATTTGGGCAAATTGCAGTTTCATCCCCAACACTATATATAAGGTTTGGATACATTGTGACTCCCAAAATGTGCATTTGCTATAATTTGGAAGCCTTAATGGCAGTTTCAGGTTGTGTAAATGCACCTCTTTGAAAGTTTGGGGAGTGTTTATGCGTATAACGAATAATTTCAGGGTCAAAATTGCAATTATTCCTAGAAATTATGTGAAAGGTTACTCTGTTTTTGCAATGTAGTTAGAGGCACTTGCCTTGTGTGCCTAGGTGCCTAGGGGTGGTGAGGTTTATGTTTGCACCTCATAGAGTGCTGAGTCAGGGGCTTTTGTAATGTTGAGTACCTTTTGTTGAAAAGCCTGAGGTTTAGAGGCATTGAGGCATGCGCCTTTGTAAATTGCTAGCCTTTAATGTTTCAGTTGGTTAAATTCTTGAAACTGTTTGCAGTTCCAAAGTCTTTCTTTTTTGATTCATTGAAATAAAATGGAGAAAATTGTTGAGTTCCATTATGAATAAACATGAAAATGACAAATAAGGACAAAGTGGATCTACACTTATCAAAATATTTCTACTTAGACAAATGGCAGGCCATTAAACACAAATGGCAAACTTCCTAATAACAAGTAGTTAGTTTTAGTTTTATGTTTGTGTCCCTCCCTTTCTTTCTGTCTACCACTATGAATCCTTTGATCCATCTGTGCTCTTTTCTTTATTATTCTTTCAATATTACGTATAACTATGTCAGAATAGCACATTTTCTTATTTTCTAAAGGGCAGTACAATATTGCTAAACCTTTAAAGAGCAAGACACTTTTAGTGTCTTAGGCTTTTATAAACACTAGGTAAAGGCTTGCGTTATTTGTGGCTATTTTCTTAGATATAGAATATATTTATTGGTAAAAATATAAAACTTATTTAAAAGATTATCATAATTAACATGTTAATAATATATTGTTATATATCTGTAATGAATATAGTGTGAAAACTTTTATTTAGTTATATAAAAAATATATTATATTAAAGTTCTATGCAATTATTGAATGGTTTTCTATGATCTTTCAAAATGTAAGAGTGAAACATTATGGTTTATGAATGGGGAAGTTGTATTATTTTGCATTAAATTATGCAAAGATTGCAATTATTTTAAAAGTAACTATACTTGCACAAAATACACATTTCTTGAACAAAAGCTGTTGAAATTATATATTAGAACTTAAAAGACTGATTTACTTTATAGAACCTATCAACATGGGGGTAAAAAAAATTTCAAAATAAGCAGTTTTAGTAGAATTCTTTTAAGTTAAATCAACTATCCTAATCCCAACTCAATTTTTCTCCCATTATCTTGATACTCAATTTGCCATGATCAGCTCTCGTCATATTAATTTGTGTTGTATTTTTTAAATACACACATTGCAGATGTGTGGTCCCACTATTAATATAATCATAACAATGCATCATTTCTTATTGCTAGGAAAACAAAATTATTATTTAATTTCCAAACTATTTCCATAACCTTTGAATGTTCTTTTTTTAAAAGAAATTATAAAAAATACCTATAAAGGAAAAAAAGAACATAAGATATATCTCGTATTGTTTAGAGAATATATATCTTATATAATATACAATCATTATAAATAATATTAGGGGAAAAAAAGATATAGATAGCAAAGACATAATATATCACCAGTCAAAATAATTGTTCAACATAAAATCTGAAAACTTGTTATTCAATTGTTATTTGAACTTTTTTTGGAGAATTTATAGTGCTATTCTTATTTTTTGGAATATTTTTTAGATTTATAAATATTTGTGCCTTCCTTTGCTCATGCTTATGCATTTTTTGCACTCTCGCTTGAGGTGATTATAAGATAATGCCCCTTAGGTGTGTTTTTTGTCTTTGCACTATGCTGGGATGTAGGGAGCTGTGGATTTGCAGCGAAGTGCAACCCAAACACCCACCCACCCCCCCACCCCACCAACCCCCCCCCCCCCCCCCCCCACTCTGCAAAGAAAGGAAAAAAAAAAGGCTGCAGATTCAGGAAATGGAGTGAAGAAAATTGAAACAACTTATTTTGATATGTAAATTGGGATTCATACCTGATCTGAGATAGGCTTCCCTGTTCAAGATCCACTGGACCTTCATAAAGAAAATTGTACTTCCTGCTTGTTTGATTTTAAAAAAAAAAGTACTTCCTGTTTGTGTTGACTACTTGGTTGGAATGTTTGTTTTGCTCGGCCTTTTCCACCTTTCATTGTTTTTGGTTGGTGATGATCTAGCTGCTATTTGGGAATAAAAAAAACTTTTTCCACATTTTGTCATTCTGTTTGCAGCTAGCTGCTGCTTCACCTTTTGTGGAGAAAGAGCGATCCTTTGGAATTATTATGGAGTTTTTGTTTCCTGTGAATCACTAAATTCTCATACATTAGCCTGGCGTGGTGCATTTATTTCTAGCATTAAGTTGAAAATTTCTTTTATTTATAGCAGATTGGTGGTGTGGATTTATTTTGCTGATGGTTAACAACTGTGGTATAGGAATTGGCAGTTTCACTTGATATGACTGATAAATGAAGTTTAACTTGATGCTTGTTGTTTTATTTTTTGAGATATTTGATTATTCACTGTCATCAATTGAAGTGATAGTAAAATAACCAGTTTGCTAGCAGTCTCATGAAACCTTTCCCAGGCCTTTGATTTCATCTGAAAACAACATATAAACCTCATTATGAAAATCCCTCATCAGATCTTTAGTTTCACTCATCTCATGCAAGTACATACACACAGAGTTGTGCATATTTTTGTGTTGTGCACAAGTATGGAGTCATGACAGAGGTAGATTTCACTGTCCTATCCTGGTTTTCTTATGAAAGTATTATTAAAAAGCTTGCGGCAATCTCCTACAGTAGCTTTTTTATATCTTACCAAACATGTTTTTTTTTTTGAGTAGTGTATCTAGACTGTCTCAGTCAGTTTGCAGCATTTCCTCTACATTTCCATCACCTGTACTTTTGAACACATTCATTGTCCTTCTGTCTAACATATGTATCTATGAAATCATGGCTCAGGTCCCCTGTAGAATTGAGAAATTGATAGCTGAAAAGCAATTTTATGCTGCAGTCCAGTTGCATGTTCAATCCACGTTGATGCTAGAGCGAGAGGGTCTTCAGACGGTATGGTTTAATAATTGCTTATTTATCCTATAAGAGTTACCTTTTTTTTGAGTAAATTGAAACTCTAGTTTGGGGGCTTTCATCTGGTGATCGCACCTTCCATTTGTTCCCTATCATGGAACTACTGTTTCCAGTTTCATGAAAGGATGGCAAACTTGGGGCTGAACATGCATTACTTTTTCCCCCTTAAAATGAAGTATTCCATTTATAATTTTGGTCAGCTGCCTCCAAGCACATTAGAACCACTGCAAGAAGCATTCACCAATTATGTGTAGCTTACTCTATATTGGTGGCCTAGTGGGATTTAAAACTCAACCATCTATGTTGTAAAGGGCTTGATCATGCAGGGCAAAAAATATGGATTTAAATAATAAATTCTTCTTCAGAAAAAAAAAAATGAACAATTGCATACCAAGTATTGTTGATATCTGTTGTTTCCCAATTCTTTTATGATGCAACTCGTTTGTCTGATTCTTGTGCCCATATCTTTTGGCAACTGTATGAATCATTTGCACCCTTCTAGGTTGGTGCACTTCAAGATGTTCGCTCAGAGTTGTCAAAGTTACAAGGAGTTCTATTCTACAAAGTTTTGGAGGATTTGCATGCGCATCTTTACAACAAGGGAGAATACAGGTAGGAATTTTTATTCTTACTTACGATAGTAGTCTATCAATCATTTTGGCCATTAATAACTTTTTGAACTTTATAACCACTCTTGGAGACAACTAATTGTCAATCTTTTTGTCAGCACGTATATTTTTGTTGTAACAGGTGGCGGGTTTCTTGCCCTGAACAACAAAACTTTGATGCATTTCAGAGTCATTTGGGTCATTTACCTGTATACCATACATACACAGACACATACATATGTACATATATACCTACATGGGTATATATGCACATACATAAATACATAACACACACACATATGCATGTATGTATATATACGTGTCTGTATTTTTATATTGAAATGCATAAATGGTCTCTATGGCATGTAAATTTTTTAACATATGATTTTTTCCCCCTTTCAGTAGTCATCAGGGTTTCTTGCCCTGAACAACAAAACTTTGATGCATTTTACAGTCATTTGGGTCATTTACCTGTATACCATACACACACACACATACGTACATATATACCTACATGGGTATATATGCACATTCATAAATACATAACACGCACATATATTTATGTATATATGTCTGTATTTTTATATTGAAATGCGTAAATGGTCTCTATGGCATGTAAATTTTTTAACATATGATTTTTTCCCCCTTTCAGTAGTCATCAGTAACTTGAATCAAATTACTCGGAAATTTTTTTTTGAGCTAATCACTTATAAAATAAGTGCACTGTTCTTTTTTGTAGCCCTTTAGCTCACTGTCTTTTCTTATCCACGCTAGTTTCATTAAGTTCAGCATTTGTGCAGTCCGGCTGCCTCAACTATGGATGAAAGAGACGATGAGGTGCCAACGACCACTGCTGTCACCTGTTCATCAAGTAACTCACATCCTGTATCTCGGAGAACTCGGTCACAAAAGGTTGACAATCACTTTGGTGGCGTAGGAATGGGTGATGGTTCATATAGGTCTGGTTCTATTGATGGAGGGTAAGAATATAGAACTATTAGGTTATCGCATTGCACCTATCTTTTTGCTGCATACATCTCTGGTCTTTTCCTGTTTTATCATTCGAATATTCTAAATAGAATTGCCCAATGTTGGGTTGATCTTTCTGTTGGTTTGTACCTTATAAACATTCAAGAGCTCCACAGTGCCATTGATATCCACTAAATCACATACAAAAGATTGTGAACAAACTAATTACGAGATTGGCCATAGGATCAACCCCTGGACACATAAATACCTGTCCTATGCTGGGAGTTTGCGACTAATTATGATTGTGGAGTTTCCCTTAAAAGTCTGTTTTGCTTCGACATTTGTATTTTCATATAGAATATAGGGATATGAAGTAAAAATGTGAGATTCTTATGGAATAGCAAGGGCAAGTGCGAGGTGGTGGGTTGGCCTGGAAGTGGGTGCTCAAGGTGTGGTTGTCGATAAGGCTAAAGTTATGACAATTAAGTTTGGCCATGAAGCTAAAGAGGGTAACTTTCAAGATATGTCTCTGACTTTTTGTTAAACAAAAGGATTTCGGTTTGCAATATTATGGGTAAGACTTACCAAAGTAAAATTGCCAATGACTTTTTTGGTGAATGAATTAGTCAGCAGTGTGGAGCACTTATTTTTCCGATTGAAATTTGCAAATGAATTTATTTTAGCAAAAAAGTTTGTATGAAAATCACACTACCCTGTTTTAAAAGTTTTCTTATTTTTCCATTTCTTTATTAGCCAGGATTATTTTTTGTGTCTCCCATGTTGACTTCATAACTTCATCTACATTCAATCAGTGAGAAATCTCTTAATCTGAATTTGATTATCTTCTCCATTTGTGTTTAACTTTCTTCAACTGCTCCTTTGTTATCTTCTCCAAATTTCAACTTGAAAACCCATTTGGATCATATTCACTACTTTTCCAGCGGTTATGATCCAGTAGGTTGGACTGATTGATAGAGCTACAACTTACTTTTTGTGTGAAACTGAGGTAGAAGACACACAAAGAAGCCTGAATGCTGATTTTAGAATTTCTACCAGGGCAATAAGCTCCTCCATCTAAGTGTTTACAAGTATAGAATTACTTCAGGATGATTTTCTCTCCTTCTAGTTACATTTTATAGGCTCCTTCACATCTAACTCTCTACCTACATGTACGGTCAGAAAACAAGCCTACTAACTGATTTCCCTCCTACACAATTAACAATTCATTGTTCTCAATATCTGATTACAATGAAATCCAAGAAAATCTGATTTTACCCCAAAAGAAATTAATTATTTACATAGATACACAGAGCTAATTTAGAGAGAGAAAAGCTCTCACCTCTCTCTAAAACCACCCCCCCTTACCCCCTAAAAGACCACTTCTTTTGGGTTACAAACACACACAAACCCCACACCTAACCTCCTCCACCTCATTTGTTGCTGGACTCGATGGAAGAAGACTTCAGCAAACTCCAAGAGACGTCCAGCAGGCTCCCTTTTGGTGCTGGAGCACTTTGGGCGACCATTTTCCCTCTCATTTCCTAGGAATACCGGGGTCTAGCTCACAAGGCACGGCTCCAAAGGTCGTATGTCCTAGGGACCTAAATAAGGAAAAAGTAGGGGCACCTTTCTACTCCCCAGGAAAAAGCAAATTTGACTTACCTAAAAGTAGAATTTTGGAGCCTTGTGCTCCTGCAACAGGGTATAGCCCAGCTGGAAAACTAGGCAAAGTCCTTGTCAACCCCAACTACCTAGCCACCCCCTCTGCCAGCTCCCAGTCCAAAGGGTTTTCCTCTGAAGAATGTAGGAGGAAAGAGATTAGTTTTTTATTCCTCTTCTTACTTTTCTTTTTACATAGACATAGTGTATATATACACTTACAAGAATGCTATATTAGGAAAGAAAATAAACTCTCCTATCTAATATTTAATTCTGTAATCTAATATTTAATTCTGTAATAAAATCTCCTAGCTAGCACAATAATATTACATATATGTCAACACTCTCCCTCAAGTTGGAGCATAGATATCACACATGCCCAACTTGCAAACTAAAGTATGATAGGTCCTATGACACAACCCTTTAGTAAATACATCAGCCAGTTGCTTATCAGATGTCACATGATGTAAGCTCAAGATGCCCTCAGTCAATTTCTCTTTGATGAAGTGTCGATCAATTTCTATATGCTTGGTTCGATCATGTTGAACTGGATTTTGTGCTATATTGATAGCAGCTTTATTGTCACAATACAAGGATGGTGCTTCTTTATCTGACAGATTTAATTCTTCCAATATCTTCTGTAACCACAGAAGCTCACAAACCCCTTGAGCCATAGCTCTGTATTCTGCTTCAGCACTTGATCGAGCAACTACACTTTGTTTCTTACTCCTCCATGTTACAAGGTTTCCTCCTACAAGTGTGCAATAACCTGTAGTGGACCTTCTATCACTTAGAGATCCAGCTCAATCTGCATCTGTAAAGCATTCTATCTGAAGGTGACCATGCTTGGCGAACAGCAGTCCTTTTCCAGGAGCAGACTTCAGATATCTCAAGATGCGAAATACTGCTTGCATGTGTGATTCTCGTGGATCATGCATAAACTGACTCACTAGACTGACTACATATGCAATGTCCGGTCTAGTATGCGAGAGATATATCAGTCTTCCTACTAATCTCTGGTATCTCCCTAAATCAACTGAATCACCAACTCCAGCCTGCAGCTTGTGGTTGTTTTCAATGGGAGATTCTGCTGGTTTACACCCCATCATGCCAGTTTCTTCTAAGAGATCCAGAATATATTTTCTCTAAGAAATGAAGATACCTTTCTTTGATCTAGCAACTTCAATGTCTAGGAAATATTGTAGTTTCCCTAGATCCTTGATTTCAAATTCCTGAGCCAAAAGTTTCTTCAGTCGAGCCATCTCCTCTTTATCATCTCCTGTCATCACTATATCATCAACATAAACTATGAGAATAGTAATTTTACTCTCATTATGTTTAATAAATAGTGTATGATCCGCATTACTCTGTTGATAGCCAAAAGAGATCATGGCTTTGCTGAACTTGTCGAACCATGCTCTAGGAGATTGCTTTAATCCATACAAGGCCTTTTTCAGTCTGCATACTTTTCCATGTGTTGTTTCATTATCAAATCCATGAGGGATCTTCATAAACACTTCTTCTTCTAAATCTCCATGTAGAAAGGCATTTTTAACATCAAATTGTTGTAAATCCCAGTCAAGGTTGGCTGCACATGATAACAGGACTCTGATCGTGTTCATTTTAGCTACTGGAGCAAAAGTCTCCTGGTAGTCCACTCCATAGGTTTGAGTGAATCCTTTAGCTACCAATCTTGCTTTGAATCTGTCAACTGATCCATCAGCTCTGTGTTTTATTGTGAACACCCATTTACAGCCTACCAGTTTCTTTCCAGGTGAGGAGGCGACAAGCTCCCAAGTCTCATTCTTAGTCAAGGCTTTCATTTCTTCAATCATTGCTCTCTTCCATTTTGGATCGTTGAGTGCTTCCTTCCAATCCTGTGAAATAGACACAGACGAAGATGGACAAGGAAAAAGCTCTATAGGAGGGAGACAAAGAATCATAGGAAACAAAATTAGAAATCGGATGTTTAGTACAGGCCCTGACACCTTTCCTTTGAGAAATAGGTTTATCTAAATCATCAAAAGACAACTCACCAGAAGAGGAGGATTCTTGGCAGCAGAGAGTAGGTTGCACAATGGCTTCTTCTGTCTTGTCTTTGTCTCTTCTCGAGTACCTCTTCAAATCAAGTTTGTCTAGACACCCAATTTTCTCCCCCTGGATAATAGTCTCCTTCTGACCATCATTTTCTCTTGGGGTAAGATCAGTAAGAGTCACAGAACTAGGTATCATCTCTTCCTTTGCCTTATTCTCCCCCTGAAGAGATGACTGGGTTGGATTGAAGTAGGGTTCAGTCTCTCTGAAAGTAACATCCATACTTACAAAATACTTCCGAGATTGAGGGTGATAGCATCTGTAACCCTTTTGTGTTGGTGAATACCCAATAAACACACACCTAAGGGCTCGTGGATCTAGTTTTCCAGCATCCCTAATATGAACAAAACAAACGCATCCAAATACCTTTGGAGGAACAATGTACGCATTTTGTCCTTTTAAGGTTTCTAAAGGACTCCGATAGTCAAGAGCCCTAAGAGGCATTCGATTGATAAGATATGCAGCAATTAAAATTGCATCCCCCCAGTAAGGCTTAGGAAGATTCATGGTAAACATAAGCGACCTAGCAACTTCCAAAAGATGCCTATTCTTCCTTTCAGCTACCCCATTCTGTGCACTTGTATATGGACAACTAGTCTGATGAATTATCCCATGCGAATCCAAATAAGAACCAAATCTGCTATTGATGTATTCAGTGCCATTATCAGTCCTAAGAATCTTTATTTTAGCATCAAATTGAGTGCAAACCATCTTATGAAAAGACTGAAAACAGGAAAACACATCACTTTTAGC
Organism: Laguncularia racemosa; assembly: GCA_037954665.1. Taxonomy (NCBI): domain Eukaryota; kingdom Viridiplantae; phylum Streptophyta; class Magnoliopsida; order Myrtales; family Combretaceae; genus Laguncularia; species Laguncularia racemosa. Next base: position 4,455 of record JBBMOL010003591.1, on the reverse strand, counting down.
CTTAAGTAGATATACCCAAGTCATCCTGGTGCAGCAATCAATAAAAGTGACAAACCATCGACTACCAGACAAAGAAGTAGTTTGAGTAGGGCCCCAAACATCAGAGTGAATAGTCATAAAAGGAGACTTGCTTTTATTATTACTCAAAGGATAAGAGTTTCGAGAATGTTTTGCATATTCGCAAGCATCACAAAATAAAGAATCAGACTGAGTCTTTGAAAACAAACTAGGAAATAATTTGCGTAACACTAAAAAAGAGGGATGGCCCAAACGCCTGTGCCACTGCAATATTTCCTGATTAACATCCTTATTTCCCCCAAAAAAGGCCTGCTGAAGACTAGAACCTTGACCCCCATCCAACAGATATAAGCCATCGTGCAATCTACCACTGCCAATCCTCTTCCCTGTTTGAAGATCCTGAAAGACACAATGATCAGGGAAAAACTCAATTTTACAATTGAGATTTTTTGTAAGTGCACTGACAGATAAGAGATTGATAGGAAATTGAGGGACATGAAGTACAGAGGATAGTTCGATATGAGGAGTACAAAAAACAGAACCTGTTCCAGATATTGGGGTGAAAGAACCATCGGCAATTCGGACATTATCTCTTTTTAAACACGGTGAGTATTCAACAAGGTTTTTTGAGGAGCCGGTCATGTGTCTATTCGCACTAGAATCAATAATCCAACAATTAGTATCAAGGGTAGCAGAAAAAGCATTACCTGATTGCACAAAATTGGATTTGACACTGGAAGAAGATTCTTGATGAGACAAAAGACGCTTGAGATGCTGAATCTCATCAGGAGAGAAAAAACCAGAGTGAGTCATCTCAGGAGTTGACTCCATAGCTTCAGACAAATTGGCCCGAGTAGAGTTAACCCGTTTACCTCCACGACCTCTTATTGGACGTTCATGTAACTTCCAGCAAGTCTCTTTAGTATGTCGTGGTTTCCCACAATAATCACATCGTAAATGATCTTTATGAGAACTATGTGTTTTCAGCTGCTCAGATGAATCACTGGCAGCTACCAAACCAGACTTCTCAACCTGCGGGATATAGAGCATGGCACTGCGCCTGCTTTCTTCCTGTTGAACATAGGAATATGCCTCCTCAAGAGAAGGAAAAGGTGTCTTACCGAGAACATGAACTCTGATCTGATCAAATTCATTGTTTAACCCAGCCAAAAAATCATACACCCTTTCTTTTGCAAGTAATTTCAGGAACTTTACTGCATCTCCGGTACAATCTGCCTGAAAATCTTGATAATAGTCAAGTTCTTGCCACAAACCATTCAACTCAGAAAAATACTGGGAAATTGTCATTTCTCCTTGCTTCAACCCATGGACCTTGTTCCGAATCTCATAAATCTGAGCATCATTTCCCACCCGTGAATAGGTGAGGGTTACAGCATTCCATATCTTTGCTGCTGTGTCAAGCAATAAGTATGTTCTTGAAATATGGGGTTGCATGGAATTGATAAGCCAGGCCATTACCAAGGAATTTTCAGAATCCCATTGATGGAATAATGGATCGGTTGCTACTGGTTTAACTTTAACACCGGTAATATAATCCTGCATTCCCCTAGCTTTGATAAACAATAAACAAGAACGTGACCAAGCAAGGTAATTGTTCCCATCAAGCTTGACAGGGCTGATTTGCAGTGACGGATTATCAGTACTAATTCCAGCAATTCTCTTATCAGTTTCCATAATGTAAACAGTTAACCCAAGCAATTAAGACAACAGACTTAAAATAGCAAACTGTACCCGTAAACTTTCAAACCCATACCCGTACACAAACTAGCAAACCCCGTATGAATACACACAGGGAAGTAATGAGCGCAACCTAAAGCAAAAACACTTGGACGCAACCTAAAAAGAAATGAAATCACCTGGAAAGCAGTTGGAGGGCGTCGGAAAAGAAAGGCGAGCAAGACAGCGGAAAGCCCACGAAAAACAGTGGTCGGAACAGTTCGCACGCGCCTCACGCGCCGACGGCCGGCGAAGCTTCAGGTGGCGCGTGTCGGAGAAGAAGGGGTTGGTCGGAAAAGGGAGGCGCTCCTCTTGGGATGGGTGGTGTCGACTACTTTTGAAAAAAACCTCTTACACGGCGTTCTAGGGTTTCAAAAACAAACCGCGCCAGAAAAAAAAAATTTTAACCTAAGAAGTGGTTTTAGGCTCTGATACCATGAAGAATGTAGGAGGAAAGAGATTAGTTTTTTATTCCTCTTCTTACTTTTCTTTTTACATAGACATAGTGTATATATACACTTACAAGAATGCTATATTAGGAAAGAAAATAAACTCTCCTATCTAATATTTAATTCTGTAATCTAATATTTAATTCTGTAATAAAATCTCCTAGCTAGCACAATAATATTACATATATGTCAACATCTTCTTTTGGAAATTCCACTTTAGAGGGAGCAAATCAACTTTTGGACCAAATCGAACAGCAAAACCATAAGGAAAGGCAACCTTTGCCCCATCCTACACCGGCCAAGTCCTACGTCAACGCTTGTAACCATCAGGCTTCCCCTTCCACCTCGGACTTCAAGCTCCGGTTCATCCCGTTGGCGACAAAGAACGGTGTCCCTAGAGTCGAGATTCTGAAGACAGTTGAAGAGGAGGGAGCTAACTACTGGAAATCTACTCTGGTAAGATATTTTATAGGGCGCAAAATTCCCTTTTCCCTAGTCCAAGCAACGGCATTCAGACTTTGGAAGGATCATGGCCTCTTAAACGTCCTAGCCAACCAAGAAGGTTTCTTCTATTTCCGTTTTGATAAAGACAAAGACATCACCCCGTTACTTGAAAAAGTCTGGTATTTCTCCAAGCTCTACCTCATACTTCAACGCTGGAGAAAGGGCATGTCACTAGACAAACCTTAGTCAACTCATGTTCCGGTATGGGCCATTTAGCTGCATTCCATGTGAGCTCCTTCGTGCTAAGGGGATAAGCTACATAGCCAGCGGAGTGGGTTCCCCCATAAAAGCCATACCCTCACAGCTTCCAGGCAACTTGCCAACTAAGCTCGCATCCTAGTTGAGATTGATGGAAGAGAGGAGTTGATCACAAAAGTCGAAGTGGAGACATCTGATGGCTCCCTGGCGAGAATCTAAGTTGATTACCAATGGCTTCCTCCCTGATGTAGCACATGCAAGGTCTTTGGCCATTCTTGCTCTCCAACAACAAACCTGATCCCACACACCACGGTTGGCACCTCCAAACCTACAAGCAATCAATGGGTGCAAGTCAACCACGCTGGAAAGGGCAAGCAGAAGGGGCCCATGGAAGATCAAGGAACTCATTCCCCTCTTAAGGATCGGAAAGGCAATAGTGTGGTGGTTTAATCCCCACTAAGAATAGTCTAACCCTTGCCTGAAGAATCCAAAAGCCAAGTGGTCGACCAAACAACTCCAGCTAGGGTGAACTGGAAAAGGAGACCAGCAATGTCACGGCCACCCCCAATCAAGATCAGGCTTCCTCTATTGTCCTTGAATCGCCCAACCATTTGGAGCAAACCCGAGAGTCCCCAGCACTCAACCGAGATCCAACAGAGACGGGTAACACTAAGGAATGCGAAGACAATGACAACACCCCACTCTACAAGCTCCTTGATAAGATGAATAGGACTCTGAACAGCAATCCCAGGAGTAACAAAAGCTCTGGCTCTTTAGGGCGCTGGAAAAAGAAACAAAGGAAGCGGTGTCGCACCTTCACTTAGGTGCAAACAGATCCACCTTGTCACACCTATGAATATTGCGGTGTGGAACATTAGAGGGTTCAATGACCCACTTAAAGTAGTAAAAGATAGGAAAGAATGTGACAACAATAAAATCTCCCTCATAGGGATTTTTGAAACTAAGGTTAACCCATCTAACGAAATCTCAATTCAGAATCACCTAGGACTACAATGGCAAGTGGCTATTAACCAGGCAGCTCGCAAATGAATGTGGATTGCATGGATCTTGAGAGATTGGGATATCTAAATCGTGAAGGAAACTGTGCAGCTCACACATTGCACAACCACCTATCGTAGCACCAATACCTCACTATTCATTACCTTCATCTATGGCTCAAACAATGATGGGGAAAGGAAATCATTATGGAGGAACTTAGAGGAACTAGCCCCCACCATGACAATGAGCCCATGGCTAGTACTTGGTGATTTCAACATAACCAAGTGTTCCTCAGAAAAGCAAGGAGGAAGAGCTCGAATGACAATGGCAATGGAGGAATTCCAAATTTGCTTGACCAACACTGAGCTAGAGGACTTACAGTACTTGGGTGACTTCTTCACTTAGACTAATCACCAAGAACATAACCCTATCTTAAGAAAACTTGATTGAGTCCTAGCCAATCACTATTGATGCAAGTCCTTCCGAGAACCTAACCTAAGTTCCTGCCCTCTTTCCTTTTGGATCATTCACTTGCTATCACATCTTTGGA
>JBBMOL010003590.1:0-15170 GCA_037954665.1 Laguncularia racemosa | reverse complement strand
AAAAAAATGAAAACGCAAGAATTTTTTTATCTAAAGGGAAAAAGTTTTAAAAATAAGTACGGATCAAAAGTAAAGCCCAATTTTGAAGTGATTGCACTGCTGAATACTAATGCTTTTTTAAAAGAATTGCTTGTAAAGGGGGAAAAAGGATTCTTTAGATGTAAGTTATCAATAAAATATATATATATATATTGAAAAGTCAGTTAAAGATATTATTTACATTTTTTGATTTGGGTTTTTCTCTTTTACAAATTTAAAAATGTTTTTGGGAATTTATATATTAAAAAAAAATTAAAAAAAAGAGAGATTGGGGGAGAGAGAGAGAAAAATTAAAAAAGATGTTTTTGCAACCCTCTTTTAAAGATACCAAGAGAAAGAAGATAAAAAATTTGAATCAAGACATCCAATTTTGTACTCCAATTCCTTTAAGAGTTGGTTTTCTTTTTGTTTTGCTAGAAATTATTAAAGTTTAGTGAGTCAGTCAAACCTGGCATCCTCCTACTTATTTCCTTTTCCAAACTTTTCCCCCATGAAAAATTTTCTTAATGCTGTGCATAAAATAATTTGGGTTATTTTTGAGGAAAAGGATAGTTTTTTGGTGTATATGTTTCCGGAGAAAAATTTTTTTAAGGGTTTTTGTTTTTTTTTTTTTTTTCTTTCTTGATACCCAATTAAAATTCGAAACTTCATCACTATTAAAAATTATTATATTAATTTCAAGATGTTGGAAATATCAATGATTTTAAACGATAAGTAATAATAGAAGGTAACAATAATTGTCGACCACTTATATTGATGGTTAGTAACCACAAAAAATATTGATTAAAAATATGAAAAATAATTTCTTTTTTTAAATAATAAAAATAATTTTTTTCATTTTATATTGACCATTTTTTTTATAGTTAATTACTGCCACAGCCGTTGGTTATGATTTTTGTCTCTTATTAGTTACCATTAAAAACTATTAATATCTATAACATTTTAAAATTACTAAATAATAATTAATAATCCTAAAACTTTGATAGTTATTCGCTATTTTATTCTGCTGCAAAAGCAATTAATTGTAATTTAATGAGAATCATATTTTTTTTTAGTAAAATAACTATTTTATTTCCCCCTTATTCAATATGATTCACTATTACTATATTTACTTATATTTCATATACTATAATAGCCATTCCATATGAATTGCTATTACACAAAATAATATATAACAATTCACATCTCCATCTCCATGAATTGCTATTCAATAGTTTTTTTTTTCCCTTTTTTTACCTTCTCATAAATGCCCTTGTATTGAAAACATTACCACCATTACATTCATTATGTAATATAATAAATATTTGTTTTTACTAAGGGTATGATAGATATTTTACTAATTAAATCTCTGCTTTTTATTAATGTCAATTAAATAATATAATAGGAATATAATAGTTATTACAACTCTACTATATTTCTATTCATTACAATTTAATCTCTCCTTAATTTCATATGGTGAAGTAAACAAGTTGTAATATTTGGTAGGGGGGAGTGGGTTTGGGGTGAGCGAGCATAGGGCCCTATCCATACCCTACCCTATAAGGTACAACTTCCTAATTTTTAAAACTGAAATCTATCCTATAGTATTATGGAACTACCATATACTTTATACTTTGTAAAACTGATAGGGTATAGGGTTTCTTATATAATCTGTAAATTTTATTTTTTTTCTTATAAATTTTAAGTTTATATAATATTAAAAAAATAATTTATATGTGAATTATAAATTTTTAATATGCAAAATTTATAGAATTTATAATAAAATATGTGAAATAAAAAAAAATCTATGTTAATTATTTTAAATTCTACAATTTTACTATTTAGTAAGTAGAAAAAGAATAAGGTAAAAGAATAAAAAAAATCTAAAGTTAGAGAAAAAAATAGGAAAGAAAAAGAAAAAGAAAAAAGAAAGGCAATATTAGGTTTAACCATTTAGCATCATTAACTTATGAACTTGAGTTTTTTTTTTTTCCCTTTTTCATTAAAACATTTATTTTAAAAAATTATAATATTACCATTTCCTATTCATTTATTAATATTATTTAATAATATTTTATAAGATAAGTACAAAGTACCATAAAACGTATACTCTATATATCTTGGAATACATGTTCTAAGGTGAGTATAGGGTAAGAAAACCCCATACCCATACTCTACCTTGTGAGAGAAGGTGTTATAAAATCTCTACTTAAAACTTAACCTATAACTCTTAATACCCACTTGAAACCTATCAATTCGAGTAAGATACAAGTAGGTACCCTGTATAATAAGTTTATTCTCTCGCACCTAATATTTGAGTGTTAAAAGAACTTTTATTATAATAAACTAAAAAAATCCAAGGAATAAAAAGGCTTTTTCATAAAACAAATATTTTGAGTCCAAGTGTGCGAGTATAAGATGAGTAGAATATAAGGTTTTATCCATATCTTATCGTAAGGTATAAGTTCCTAAATTTTCGAATTGGAACCTATCCCATAATACATTAGAACCAACCTATACTTTGTACTATGTAATTCTTATAAATTTCAATTTTATGTAATATAGAAAAAGTAATTTATATTTGATATTATAAGTTATTTATATATAAAATCTATGAAACCTATAGCAAAACCTGTAAAAAAAATTTAAAAAAAAAGGTAATTTTTTGTCTCTTCATTTTTCAAGTTTACATGATTTTACTACTTAACAAATAGACAAGAATAAGAAGAAAAAAGGAAAAGCATATAGATGGAGAGGAAAATATAGAAGAATAAAGGGGGAAAAAAGAGAAAAATATAAAGTGAGAGAGATAACATTAGTTTAGCCATTTAAGTTATTAACTTAGAAGCTTTAACTCATTTATCTTTTTTTTACTAAACTATTTATTAGTAAAAAAAAATGTTATTATTTTTTATTTTTTATTAATATTATTTAATATTTTTTTATAATGTGGATATATAATACCTTTAAACCTATAGCTTCTATATCTTAAATTTAGAATACAAGGTTTAGGATAAGTATTACATAGAAAGATTTTATATTCATATCTTACTCTATGAAAACATATTCTAAAAAATTTATACTCAAAACCTACCCTACAATCCTCAATAACTATTTGGAAACTATTCAATAACCAAAATTAAGTAGATATTTTATAAAATAGGATCATCCGCTTGGGTCGTGCATTATCATATAACAATAAAAAAGCAGGCAACAAAGCATGGAAATACTTTTCTACTCTCTTGAAAATAACACAAAAATCCAAATTAGGAAGGGGAAAGGTACGTACCACCACAATGGACTAGACCTTAGAGTCTACGGAGAGACATTAGCTTAAATAAAAAAAATAAAAAATAAAAGAGAAAAAGAAAGAAAAAAAGAAAACATCACACAATGACGTCATCTATAAGACTATATATATTTGGCAAGGATCCTTCCATTTTGTAAATATAATTTATTGCAAATGCTATTCTATTTAGTAAGTATAATTTATTAGGTAAATTATAAATATGTCTGATTATATTTATTTTATGTATGTTTAGTTTTTTATCTCTAAATTATTATATATATATATATGCATGTGCACATACACATTTGGATCTTATATTACCATTTTATACATAAATAAAAGAATAAAAACACTAAAATTTTTTAAAAAGGCATGAAATCAATGGTAAAATAGTCATGATGGATGGGAAATCCACTAACATAATACAATTTTAAAAAAAATCGCGAAATAGGGTACCCGAAAAAGTTATTCCAAAAATAAATAGTGAAGTCACAAACCCAAAACACGCCTTCAGTCGAGCCAAAATTGGCCCCACTAAAGGCGCAATGTGGTTTACACCTGTAAGTAATTTGCTTGAAGGTATAGGTGTGGTTTGCACCTTCCAGCAATTTACTTGAAGGCACATACCTTGTTTGCACATTAGTACACAACACATTCCCTCACCTCTCGGTAAAATTAATCCATCATTGAATATTTTTGTTAAAGATCCACCGTCCAATAATTGTCTATATGTACACTGCAAGCTTACAACCTACATATCTAAAAAATAAAAACATACATGTAAACCTATAAAAACATCATACAAACCTATTTTTATAGAGTTAAGGATGTTATAATACTTCAATTTAATAATACAAACGTAAAAACAAAACACATTCATTTTTATTTTTCCTTTTGCAAACTCCATCTCTTCCTTTGTTTTTCTCTCTTTCACAAGAAGTTCTTTTAAAGCTATGAAATAGTAGGATTTGAATGAATTCGTTGAGATCTACCATTTCCTCAACTAAAAAAACTCTATTAATCTATATTCTAATATGTATTTTGGCAAAAAATTGAATTTTTTTTTATTACTATGTAGTTTTCACTATTTGAAAAAACTTTTACCATGATTCTTCGTAATGTTATTTTTTTTTTTAATATTAATGCTTATTCTTAGTTTTTAGTGTATTTGGCATGATTTATATAGATCTTATAATACGTAATATGCAATAGTTGATCTTTTTGTTAGTATGGGAACCAAATCAACATTATGTCAATGAAAATTTTCATATTAATTTTAAATATCGAATTTTGGTTTATTATCTATATTATTATAATAAAAATCTTTGTAATTGAATAATCCCTAAAAAAAACCATTAAAAAGTCTTTTTTATAAAATAATCTTTATTGTGCTCTCATAAAATTGCCAATTTTTCTTATGACATTTTGAAATAAAAATAAAAATTAAAATGTAAATTTCCTTTTTTTGTTACAAAGCAAGAAAAAGATCAATGCTATGTATTGTCAAGTTTAAAAAATCAATATTATCTATTTTTGTCAAATAGTTGACAATTTATCTATATTGTGGATATGATAACAATAGGTGACTATGTCAAATTACCGATCTACACATTTGGAAATATTATCAATGGTAACTAGGGGCTGAAATATGATAAAGATATAGTTAAAAAGTTGAAAATGAAGAAGAATGTGAATTACATCAAATTCTTGTATAAAATGTTCTAAAGTATTAGAGTCAATTAAACTGGAGTGAGAGTTGAGATAATTCATAAGCATCCTATTTTCCATGGGAGTAATGCATCTTATGCCTTGATGGTAATTAAAAATGATGATGATGTTGAAAATCTGATTGAAACAGTTGAAACCCTTTAAAGAGCATGGCAAATAACAGTTGTATGTTAGAATTTTTGGAGATTTAGGGGGTCCCTCCGAGCAATAGACATTCCAAGAAAGTAGGTACATGCATTCCTTACCTAGCATGAAAGAAATACCTCCTAAACCATTGATGTTTGAAGCATATGTTCCAACCCCTATAGAAGAGGCACTATTGAATGATGAAGACGAAGTAGACATAGTAGTTACTTCAGTATTACAACAACTAGACACACTTAATCCTTACATGGTGCGTTTGGGAGTGAAAACTGTAACAAATATCGATATGGGAATGGGTGTTAAGGAGGAAAGTTTCAATTATAAGGAAAGCTTTAAAGAGAAAGGTGAGGAAAGTGAAAATGAAGGAGATGATATAGTTGAAGAGGATTATCCAATTGCACCTAGGTACTCCATATAAGCAATATATCAGCTAGGGTAGGTTGAACCACTTTATATGGCAATTAGAGATCTTGTTCCCTTCTACAAAGTTGGCAATGATGATAGTTACATCTATTTTGAGCGGGAGCAAAATGCAATGTGTAGTGGTTCAAGCAATAGTAATGAGTTCAATAAAGGCATAAGATTCTAGATGAAGGCAAATGTTATTCAAGCAGTTAAGGCTTACTATTTGAAGAACCATTGTAACTTCACCGTTGTAGAATCTAATACATCACTTTAGTTTGTTTATTGATTGAAAAGAGAAGACAGTTATAAGTGGAGACTTTAGGCCCTGAAAGAAGAAGTCATAGGGGTTTTTCATAGTTACCATATTTGAGGGTCCACATATATGCATCAACCTAATAATAAGTCAAGATCACCTACAATTGAATTGCAATCTTCTTGCAAGCTGATCTATAAATCTTGTCATAGACAATCTTGATATAAAGGTCATAAAGTTCGCTTCTACTATGGAACAAGTATTTAGTTACAAGATAGGTAGGAGACGAGTTTGGGAGGGAAAGAAATAGGCTATTGAGCATGTGTACGGGACTTGAGAGATGTCTTATAATGAGCTTCCTAAGCTTCTAAATGTGATAAAAATTACTAATCCCAAAACACATATTGATTAGGGGTGGAGAAGATTGAATACCCCTAGGGTGCTCACTCTTAAGTAGGTTTTCTAAGCATTCGGGACGTGTATTATAGCATGGAGATTATTCAGACCTATTGTTATCATTAATGGAGCTATTTGTATGAGAAGTATATGCACAAGATGCTGATTGATTATGGCGTTAATAGCAACAACCATATACTTCCACCGGCATTTGATCTCATAGATGATGAGTTAGTTGAAACATAAGATTGGTTTTTAAGGAAATTGAAGGAACATGTGGTTGGCGACTGTGAAGGTCGTGAAACCATTTATCTCATATTAGATAGACACCTTAACATCAAGTCAGCAGTCAAAGCTTGAGCCAATGGATGACACTTTATTTACAATGTGATGGTTTTGTATACAACACATTGCAAGCAACTTCAACAAAGCACACAAAAATATTTAATGTAAAAAATTGGTCACCTACATGGGAATGTAAGCATAAGTTCGAAAACTAAACTATTTCATGAATCAGGTGAAGACTATTAAGCCCAATGCCCCAACGTAGTTTGACAATATGTTGGTGAAGATGTGGATGCTAACCCATGACAATTGCTATCGGTTTTGATATATAACCTACAACATTGTGGAAAGTTACAATTCCGTCTTGAAAGGTGCTTCGGGGTTACTAATGACTACTTTGGTGAAAAAGACTTTTTACAATTGCATGACTTACTTTATCAACAAGCATTCAAAGGCTCTAAAGAATATGACAAATGATAAAATCTTCATCAAATATGCCATTGAAAAAATAAAAAAATGGAATTCATGAGCTAACAACAATAAGGTCATCTACTACAGCAAGGTGGAGAGAATTTTTGAAGTGCTTGCTAGCAGTCGTTGTATAGCGAGCAAGTTGAATGGTGGGGGCCGGACGCACACTATTGACTTTGCCTACAGCATATACACTTGCCAAAAGTGGCAAATATATCAAATCCATGCTCTTATGCCTATGTAGCAGCTGCTTCAATCAGGCTCGATATGTCGGTAGCTATACTAGATTGGTACAAGTGGACACACCAAGAGCTCACATATAGGACTCACTTCCCACCTATAGGTGACAAGCTCAATTAGGAGCCGGTACACTTCCCATTACTCTGTCCAAAAGGAAAGCTTGCATAGAAAAAGGGAAAACCAAAGCGAAAAAGATACCACATGAAGATGGATATTGGAAAGCATCCAAAATAGGATCATATGTAGACTTTGCCAAGAGAAAGGCCATAATAAAAGAATATGCCCATATCAACACGATAATAGTAAACGTTGAATCATCAGACATATGATTAATTAAATCTTAGCTTAACTTTGCACATTTATGATATTGAATTATTGCTTGTATAATACTAACATTTTATTTTTTTCATTGCGCATATTAGATGGAGCCTAGACCATTTCATCCATTTGTTTTAACGTAGTAGGAGGGACATCATTCATGGACATTTGCAATTCTTATATATTAATATTTGAAATTTTGTAATTTATTAACATTTTCTAATAAATTATTTTTTTTATTTTTCTATCTATGCTTTTATATTTTCTTTAACAATTGTTTCTAAACCTTTTTTATAATCATCTATTTTTTTTTTAATGATAAATTTTCTCAAAAAAAATTTTTGAAAAATATTAAAATTTTACATAAGAATAACAAAAAAAATAATTTTCATGAACTTAAAAATTATAATAATCAACATAAAAATTATTTAAAAAAAAGATTATACTGAAGGCACAAATTGAGTACACAACTCCAGTACATGTGTTTGCACTTCCAGTTATTGGCTCAACTGAAGGCATGTTCTGGGCCTGCAACTTAACTACCTATTTTTTAAATAACTTTCTCGAGTAGCCTATTTTGCAATTTAAAAAAAAATAGCATTATTTTAGTTTATTTCCCCCTTATGGAGTCTAAGTATACCCTTTTCAAATATTTGAAATCTCAATTCACAATTTAAAAAAAAAAAATCACAATCTAAGTACCCCCTTCAATTATTTTAGTTGATTCCCCAGATAACCTATTTTACGATTTTAAAAAAAATAGCATTATTTTAGTTTATTTCCCCATGATGGAATCAAGTATACCCTTTTGAAATATTTAAAATCTAAATTCACAATTTTAAAGATAAAAAGATCAACCTACACTTTATATATCCATATATATTTTCCCTGTTGTTCGTCACTTTGTATATCATAGTAAATCCACGGTGCCATGAAAACTCATGATAATAGTAATGAAAAAAGAAAACATTTTTTCAAAATCCCGTACGCGCATCGTTCAAAGGCGTAAAGATGTTAACACAGGACCATCAAGATCTCATGACGTGTCTTTTCTTCCCATTTTTCCCTCTCGGTGTGAAGACTTCCTTGAAACATACTTCCCTCTATTTATATGTATCCCCGTCCTCCCTACGAGTTACAACTAGAGCCCCACCTCAAAATCTCTTGTATATACGTAATAAACAAGAGTCTAAAAGTGTAAATATAACATATGCAGAGCATGGAGACATCAACTCTCACAAACACAAAGACAAATGGTTCTTGTGGATCATCATCTGCTTCTCCTTCATCATCTTCTCCATCCCATGCTTCACCTCCAACAATTGTTATGAGTCCATGTGCAGCTTGTAAGATCTTGAGGAGAAGATGTGCCGATAAATGCATATTGGCACCTTATTTTCCTCCCACCGATCCTGCCAAATTTATCACTGCTCATCGGGTGTTTGGAGCTAGCAACATCATCAAATTTCTTCAGGTAATCGAATTTGCCTATTCGTTCATCAGACGATTAAAGGGATATTTTCTCGGATTAGTTATGATTGACAAAAGATTGTAAAAAACTCTGTTCTCGCATTAGATTTCACATAAAAATCAACTGTAATTTTGTCGGGTACATTTCATTAGATTAGCCCAAAATTGCTGTTTTGTTTGTTGAAAGGGTTTACCAAAAAGATCATATGTCAAAATTCTGCACATTTGAATATGGAAAATGATTAAATTAAACCCTAGAACATTATACAAGAAATATATGAAAAACATGACGAGGCCAGATCAAAATTCACAACCGCCATGTATTTTAGTGATTGCTGTTGAAAAAATGTCCAGATTGTAAAAGAAGAAGTGGGACCAATTGTCACTTCGTGTTTGCACTCGTGCATAAGATTCGTCCAGTGCAGTGCAGTATCCTTTGGAGATATATACCTGTAATATAGTAGTGAAAGTTTTAAAAAACAATGCTTTCTTATTTTCATTATGTATATATGTCCGTATTTAACGATTCATAACTAAAATTTTTATTCTGTATTTTCTATTTAAGGTTAGGACTAACAATTATTGATATGATATAATAACATAAATATAAACATTAACAATAATTAAAAACAAAATTTTATAAAAATATATCACGAAACAAGCATGATATTGATATAAAAAATATGATTATTATACTAAAAAAATAATGATTATGATATATTTCTTTGTACATAAGATTGAAATACGGATCTTCTTGAGGTAATATAGTTAGTTAAACGCATACTGCATGCACATCAATGGTGGGAGGATTTAGCTAAAAAGCTTGACTTATTCTTAGCCACCAAACAGTCAGTTTCTATCGTATGAAAGAAACCTATGGAACACGTACTTAGCTAACCCTTCGAGGTAGGTGCCGTGAGTCCGAGGGCAAGCAAAAGAGTGCGACAACCTGAAGCCAGTAGGAGGAATGAACACGTTGTTTTTCATATAATTCGTCTTCGCAGTGTGAAAATGACCAATAAATCATGGAGTCGTTCATCCATATTTTTGTCCACAATTTATGCTGCCGGGTTATTCCAAAGAATTATTATACATTAAGACCTGTGATGTGGGGTACCAACATGATATGATGTGTCTTTTGGTATGTTTTGTATTCAAAGGATTGAGAAAGTTAAATAGAAAAGTGGGTTTCACATCGTTATGTAACTAATTCCCAACTTTAATTTTTGACTAAGTACGGTCGTGCATGATTGTAGGTTGACCTTTGTTGTCACAGTCACTGTTTCGCATGGAAAATAAATATAAAACGTCCATTGGTTAAAACTCTTAGTTGATAATATATGTATTATGAGAAATTAGGGTAACTGAAAAATATTATCCTCTAAATTATTCATTAGATACAGTCTATGGTTATATTCTTTAAATTCTTATATGTGTTTTTCTCTTTTTTATAATTTCTAAACACTTGTGATACTTTTTAAACAATTGCTAATTATAAGACTTTTAATACTTGTAACAAGAGTTTTAGCAAGTTTAGATGAGGTATATATTTTTAAAAGGTATAAAAAGATAAGATATATTTTAAAAGTTTAATGAATTCTTTCATACATGATTAATAGTTTAAAATATATTTATAATTATCCCTTAAAATTTTTACGTTTATGGTAAGTAAGTTTGCAAGGCGAAGTAATTCCTTATATCAAAATTACCAAGCAATACGAAATCCTGTACTAAAGTCACAATAATTAGCAAAACTATGAATAACTCACGATGGAAGCTTTATATATTATTGTATCTCGAGCAACTTATATCATAATAGATAAGTAGAATATTAGATTAAAATATGTATATGTCATTGGTTTGTCTACTAAACGTATATTCACCCGTCAGAGTGTGCGTCGGTGTGGATAAGGACTTGTCTAGCTGTTTGTAATTTTTCTTTTGGATCCTCTAAGCTGATCATTTATTTTAAAAAAAGATGGACCAGACAAGACTCAAGGCTAAGTCCCCCGACAATCTATTAATTTAAAAAAAAAAAAAAAGGGAACCTCTTATGCCTTATCAATGAATACGGCTTCTTATGATAGTTTATTATTTATTAGACCTGAAATCGAGGTTATTCATATTTCAGGATCTACCAGAATCACAAAGAGCCGATGCCGTAAGCAGCATGGTGTATGAAGCAAGTGCACGAGTAAGAGATCCTGTTTATGGATGCGCAGGATCAATATGCCAACTTCAAAAGCAAATAGATGAACTCCAAACACAACTAGCCAGGACACGAGCTGAGCTTGTTAACATGAATGCCAGCAAGCAAACCTCATGGCCCCTTTCTATGATGGAAATGTCCAATTTCTTCCACCTCAACGATCAAGGCCTTGACAAATTCATTTACATGCCCAAAAAAAGAAAAGATTGGCTGTGTAGATTCTGCACTGTCAGAAATTCCTCCAGATATAAAAGGGGTTCAACGGGAAATTTAGTCGTTTGCATCGAATCCATGGCAAAATTTCCTAACCTATTACCTTTATGTTGAGCTAGGCTGTAGCACCGAAGGGGAGCACAGAGGACAATCATTAAGGAATTTGATTCTAGCAAATGTAGGGTAGCTAAGATATGTGGGAGTACCAGTCTCATATGTTTATCCTATTAAAGTAAGACACAGTTGAGAGGTCTTTTTTCTTCATTCATGTGACCTGTAATGTTGGATGGAGTAAAAAGAAGATCCTTAATCTTTATTTCATCTTTGGTGCAAATTATTTGAACTTGAATGGACTTCTAGTCATCTATTAAATCATTAAATAAGATTGTATTGCATAAATTTTCGTCCATACAATTTTTGGGACCTTTTTCAATGTTTAATTTTTTGCTACAAGATTGGTCACACGGGTGTGAGCGCTTTTAACTTTGTGGTGATATTTCGTAAAGCAGAAGATTTCTAATCGATATGTAATAGGTGAAGAAAAAAGAAAAAGGTGTTTGTCTTGTAATGTACGTTATCCACGATGCGATCTAAATAGCTAAAATATTAAAGCACAAGTACCTCCTTCTGAAAACAGCGTTTGACCTACTCAAAAAATTTTGTAAATACATTGCAGGTGTGATGATTTTACTATTTCATGGAGGGATAAGTCCTGTTGAAGCTTCTGTTTAATGAATTGTTAGTCTATCTCAATATGTTTGGTTTATTTATGGAATATTTGATTGAAAGGTAATATGACTATTTGATTATCGCACCACAATTTCATTAAATTCTACATATTGTTTTACATATAGTTTGAAAATAGCTCTGTGTAACTTCATCTTAGAATACATTTTCTTCTTAATCCTCTACAAGACTAAATTATCCTAATAGTAATGCAGCGTTTTACAGTAGAATGTTTATTTGAAAGAAATTTTTACCCAAATCAGCACTAGAAAGATATTACTTGTTTGTGACCTTATTAGTTTATTACGATTTCCATTACCTGGATAGGGCTTTCTTCGAAAAAAACAAAATTTGAATAAAATATATTCGTATAAGGAACTCGATGAGATGACACAAATTGGTGACTAACTTAATTGCTAATACAAAACCAAGTCTACTTGATTCAACTCATTCAATCTACTAGACATTCATCTAATGTCTCAAGCTTATCATATAACACCCATCATTGCATTAACTTTAGACTAGGATCTATTGGAGTATCCAAAGATCTTGCACCTAGTAATCTTGTCTCGGTCAATAAATCTATTACATGTTTACTGTTATGAATCAAAATATTAGGAAAATTAGTAGGTTATTAGTTTAGTCTCTTTTATATTAGTAGTTAAATATTAGTGGTTTTACTTAATAGTATAAATAATTATTCGTACAATTGTAAATAATCATCCATTCATTTTAAATAAAATCAATAACTTGTTAGAAATTCTTTAGGAAGATTTTTTTCTGTCATCAAATAAAGAAATTGTGGAGAATGCCTCTTCCCAAACAAGGGATTTCAATTTTTGTTCACCAAATTTTAATATTTTTTGTATTAATCAAGCTTCAAGATAATAAATGGTGCTCTCATTGATCCATTTTTCTTGATTCCTCTCTTTGATTCATTTTCATATGATTCCTTTCATTCGTTATCAAAATACTTTTTTCTATCGTTTCATTTGGTTTGTTTGCTCAACTTAATCTTTATTTTTAGTCATGATCAATTTTCAGATCCTACTGTTCTTGGATTAGTGACGCAAATGAAAGAATCAACTCAAAGAAGCAACGATAGAATATATGGAAGAGGAACAATTGATAAACAAGAAGAGAAAGTACCACACCAACCCAAAAACTACTTGAGAAGAAAATTTTCAAGAAACGGTTCTAAAAATCGTCGTGAACACAAATGATGATCAAGAAGCCACAAAATTTGACACCAATGAAACCAAGTGGCAGGGAATTTCGAAGGGTTGAAGCCCTTAATTATAGGAGAGGGTTGTTGTCATACCGGATTGATAAACGGCCAGGATCTTATGACAGGTTATATTGTGCCAATTTACAGGATGTAACGTTGTAGAAGTCAAAAGATGGACATGGAGTTCTTGACTTGGATTTTCATGTTGATGCATGACAAAATCGTTGAGTTACATGGTTTTGTTGTGTGAAAAGAAAACTGCAAGTGCTTGCATACGAGTTTGTCTTATGGGATCTTTACGTAAACGCTCAACATGGTAGAAAAGCACAATTTCATTTCTTTGATGCAAGCTCATCTCAGAGCTTATACGGGATAAATTTTTTGTTACTTCAAATTACTTTGTTTTATTTATTTTCTTTCTTTTTTCCTTTTCTTTAAAAGAGGTTTTGGATTGGGCGAATGCTATAACTCAAAATATTAGAAAAACCAATAGGTTATTATTTAGTTGAGAAATCACTAAAATAATATAAATTTTGAAAAATAATCACAAAATAAAATAGCTGCAAAAAGTTATTCCTAAAATAGTTAGTGAATGCTAAAACCGTATATACACCTTCAAGCAAATTGTACTAAAGGCACATGCACTATTTGCACCTTCAAGCTACTACTCTCACTAATTTTTTCTAGCAACATCCTTACCGTCCAATAATTTCATCCTACTTCCCCCACGTTCAATAATTTCATCTATTCATCAACTTACTCTACAAACCTAAAAAAATAATTGCAAAGTGACACAATTTCCTTACAAACTTACATCTACAATATCACAACATGTGACCATCTTCATGCTATATGTAGAAGACTTTCATTACACTACAATACAAAGATAAATCCACACAAATAGAACTACACTCCCTCTAACTCTCTTTCTCCTTATTTTCTTTCATTCCTCACAGGTTTCGTAGATAGAAGAAGAAAGCTTGTACGTCTACGAGGAGTCTAGAAGCATCAATAAGAGATCTTTTCAATTTCTTCAGCAAAAAATTTTATAAGCTATATTTCAGTATGTTTTTTCATTAAAAAATTAATTTTTCTTTTTATTATGTTACTTTTTGTCACTCTACAAACATTAGTTGTAATTCTTCATAGTTTTCTATTTTTGTCAAAATAACATATTTATTATTAGTTTATAGTGTGTTAGACATGATTTATGTATATTTTGTTATAAGTAACATGTAAAAAAGATCAACATTATGCACACCAAAAATTTCTTATTATTTTTAAGTGTAAAAATTTGATTTATTTTTTAAATTGTTATAAAAAAATTTTGTAACTAAATAATCATTAAAAAATTAATTTAAAAAAGTACGTTTTAATGAAAATGTTAATATTAATTTTTATTGTTTGAAAACAATTTTTAAGTATGAATTCAATAATTTGAAATTTTTTCAATTTCAAAATTTTGGTATTTTTCACAAAATTACAATTTTTTATTTTTAAAGAAAATTAAAAATTTTCAATTTATTAAAAGTTTTTTATAAAATATTCTTTCTTTTATTCTTATGTAAACTTGCAAACTTTTTTATGAAATTTTTCAAAAAAAAAATAAAATTAAAAAAGTTTTTTTTTTTTTTACATGCAAAGAAAATGATTATTGTTGTGCATTATGAAGGTTTTAAACAACTGATATTAGTTGTTTTTGTAGTTAGTTGATTTTTTTATGTTTTTGTGTAAAATAACAAATTGATGACTATGTCAAAAATTTTATCTACGTTTT